>BQKZ01002020.1:18914-77739 GCA_036244855.1 Temnopleurus reevesii
ACTTTAGTTCCCCCATACTTTCCCTCTCCTCCACGCGAAGAGACCACATTTTTGCCCCCTCCAAACTCCAGCGCAAATATTTGCACGCGTACGCACTGTAAACAGCCAGCTCTGTTTGCGCGGTGTGATTGTTGGTCGATTTTCCGTGCCGTATTGACCGCGGGAAGAGCGGAAGGATGGCTCGGAAAGAGTATCTGTGCTCTTGTAGCGAGCCAGGGAACGGAAGAGAGAGAGTGAGGGAATGAGAGCGAGGGATTGAAAAGAGAGGGGGAGAGAAAGGGACTGGACGTGACCAAGTTAGGCAAAAGAAAAATGATCATTTGGTTGCCCTCCAATCCAATTTTTTAAGAAAAACCATTGTTCGGTCATCAAAAAAGTTTTCCACTCATTAATTTCTATACAAATTTTTCGAGCATGATTTGATTGGATTTGATTCATTCTTCATTTCAATAACATCTTTCCAATTTGAACATGAAACTATAATGATTTGGCAACGGAAATTTACATATTAATTACACATAATTCTTGAGGAAAATGAAAGTTAGAAGGAAGTGAAAAGCCAAAGAACATCGGAAAATGGCTCTTCAGCTTGTTTAATTTCACACATTTGTCTGTAATTTTACAGTGATCTTAATTCTTTAGTGTAAAGCATTTAAAAATTTTTGATTTTAGGTGTTTGTCTGCAATTTTATTATGATTTTCAATTTTAGTGAAAAGCAACAAAAAAGTTCAGTTTGAGCTATTTTTGGAGGGTCTGTCAGTTACGTGCATCGACACGAATATTTCTTTTTGGCATTAGAGCAATGAGATGATGATGACAGGGCATGATAGGAGGATTGGGGTTTAGAGATATGGTCCAGGCATTTGTACAGCTTTCATAGCTTAACCCTTTCAATACCAGACTTACACCTGATTGTATCTCACTGTCTCTCCCAGCATTCTTCCAGCCTGTTCTTTGTATTTAGGTCAAGCTTGCCATTTTTTTTTTTTTACTCAGACCTGTCTATAGTGGCCACTTCATTAATAATGATAATATGCAGTTCTGATATAGCGCTGATTACCTCTGATAAAGGTCTCTAAGCGCTCTACAATTAATGCAGCATTATTACCCTGGCTTTAGCCTGGCAGCCATCACACAGCACACTTGGCGTTCCAAGGAATAAATATTCCTACCAGGTACCCATTCACCTCACCTGGGTTGAGTGCAGCACAGTGTGGATGAATTTCTTGCTGAAGGNTGATATACTCATTTTTAGATCTTAGTCCTTTTCCTATGGAAGCCTGTAGGTGTCCTTGATGACTGATCTTGTTCGCTGGAAAGTTTGCATTCTGAAATCTGCGAATGATATGTTGTGAAGTTCGTTATCTGGGATGCAAAATTTTGTGATCCATGATGCAAACTCTGCGACAACAGGTATTGAGTTTTCCTTTCCCAGACCCGCTACACGAAATCTGAGACCTAAGATAATTTTTTTTTTATGTCGCTAGGTTCTTGTCTCGGCATCCAATAACCTGTATCTTAGGTCACAAAAACTTTGCAGTCCTGGGGCCTGTAATATAAAACAGGTTCGCAATAAATCGCGCACTTTAGTACATGATTTCCCATGGACGCGCGATTGATATCAATCGTACAATTGATTGGAAAGCTTCAATCTATCCTTTGTATGTAATTTATTGTCATATGTTATTTTGTCCGTTTTTATCTTAAAGAAATAAGTTCTGTAAATTATGTTTACTGGGGATCTTTTCCACCAAGCCTCCTGGATTTTATGATTCCGCACTTTCTTATTTTGTTTGATATGTTATGAACTGTATTTTTTAAAATGTTGATATATTGTAAGAAAGTGAAAATAAATGAATTGAATTGAAATTGAAATGTTGCGAGGCCCTGGTCACAAACCTTTAATTAAAAATCATAAACAAATTGTAAAAATTCGATGGTGAATATGATTTGTCATTTGATGCACTTTAGTTCCCCCATACTTTCCCTCTCCTCCACGCGAAGAGACCACATTTTTGCCCCCTCCAAACTCCAGCGCAAATATTTGCACGCGTACGCACTGTAAACAGCCAGCTCTGTTTGCGCGGTGTGATTGTTGGTCGATTTTCCGTGCCGTATTGACCGCGGGAAGAGTGGAAGGATGGCTTGGAAAGAGTATCTGTGCTCTTGTAGCGAGCCAGGGAACGAGAGGGAGAGTGAGGGAATGAGAGCGATGGATTGAGCGAGAGAGAGGAGAAAGAAAAGGGTCGGACGTGACTGATTTGGGGCCCCAACAAAATTGTTTGGTTGTCCTTCAATCCAATTTTTGAAAAAAAATGCATATATTGGTCAGAAGAATAATTTTTAATTATTCTTTTTTCATTTTTGGGGGTATGATTCACACAATTCATGAAGAAAATAACAATAAGAAGAGAGTGAAAGGCCAAGGAACATCTGACAATGATATTCGGTTTTAATTTTACATGTTTGATTTTACAGTGTTTTTTCAATTGAATGAAAAGAAAGCCAAAACTGAAAACCCTCAAAACTAAGGTCTGGCAATTTTCAGATGGTCGGTCAGTTGAGCGCAGCCAAGCAATTCTTTTGCGGGGTCTTAGGGCGACGCGATGAAGATGATGAGCGGGATAGGATGATTGGGGTTTAGAGAACTGGTCCAGGCATTTGTTCAGCTTTCATGGCTTAACCTTTTCGATACCAGACTTAAACCTGATTCTATCTCACAGTTTCTCCCAGAATTCTTCCAGCCTGTACTTTGTATTTACGTCAAGCCCGCCATTTTTTTTTTATTCAGACCCGTCTATAGTTGCCACCTAATTAATAATAATAATATGCAGTTCTTATATAGCGCTAATTACCCCTGATAAAGGTCTCTAAGCGCTCTACAATTAATGCAGCATTATTCCCCTGGCTTTAGCCCGGCAGCCATTAGCGCAGCGCACTTGGCGTTTCAAGGAATAAATATTCCTATCAGGTACCCATTCACCCCACCTCATTTCTTGCTGAAGAATAATCTGCAAACGCTACATGCATGTATAATATCATTAGTGTCCACCTGTCTATATAGTGGCTACCTAAATTTATTCCCTTCAGTTGAAAATACGTGTTACTTAACTTGTCTGTAGAGGTCACCCGTATACAGTGGTTACCTAAATTGGTTGCCTGCAAATGGAAATTTGGTTTATTGAAAGAGGCCTCCTGTCCACACTGACCACCCAAAGTGGTTCCCAATCGATGAAAAAAAAGTTTTTTTTTTATTAAAACTGTCGATATAGGCCTCCTGTCTACAGTGGAAACTTAAATTGGTTCCCTCAGAGTGAAACTGCGTGTTATTGAACCTGTCTATAGAGGCCATCTGTCTGCAGTTGATACGCTTTACTGTTCCCTTTGATTGTACTGGAAATCTTGTCTAAGGGGGTGTTGCTCAAAATCAACTGCAAATCAATTGCAACTTTGCAAATTGAAATGCGCATTTTCATTCGCGCACAGCATGCACATATAACAAGATGCACATGAAACAATGATTTTGATTGGCAAGCTCCAATCAACTGCAACTTGCGATCAATTGCAACTTTTGAGCAACAAGTGACTGCCTGTCTGCAGTGGCCATATACTTAAACCTGTCTATAGTGGTCCAAGGGGAACAGAATAATAATGATAATGATAATAGATGTAATTTACTGTATATAGTGCACATATCGACTCTGCTGAGTTCTCAAGGCGCTTTGCATTATCATTACCCTGGCTTTAGCCCTGCAACCACCAGCACACTTGGCATTTCAAGGAAGAAATATTCCTACCAGGTACCCATTCATCTCACCTGGGTTGAGAGCAGAACAATGTGGATGAATGTAGCCACTGGAGACCTGTCAGCACTATAAAGCCTATTACAGTTGAATCACTCGTCCATGTCGATTGTTCTGGGGAATAGGCGGGTTTACTTATATATTCAAATTTATGTGCTTTTCTTGTTACTGAACGTAGTTACGTGGTATTCATTAAACCATTTAATAACAATAAGACTACAATACTTGGAATCCACTTTGCATAGATTACTTGTTGCTATGTCGAGCAAGCCTCGGGCAAGCTTTAGAGTTGTCAAAAACAACTATTGTGTTTAGGTATGCATAAGATTTGCATCTATTAGTAAACCCGCATATTGAAGAGAATTTCAAATCATCTACACTGCTGTCGTTATTTCATTGACTTTTGCAATTTCATCCATCAGATGATTTTTCGATGGAATTGATATAATGAAGGTCATCACAAGGTCATTTTGACACATTACCACTGTGAGCAGAAAGGACAAATAACTGGGACAAAGTAAACAACTTCATTCAAGCATTTTCAATAGCTTAATAATAATAATAATGTCTTATTTAGCCAGGGTAGCCACATTCAGCTGTAAGTTAGCTGCTCTTCCGGCGGGCCCTGCATAAAACAAAGTTATTATTACCCTTCTCCTTTCTTAAATGCCGAGTGCCTGGCAAGAAGGCAGATTGTCCCATTTTTATAGGTCTTTGGTATGACCTGGCCGAGGATCGAACCCACGACCCTCCGTTCATGGGGCAGACGCTCTACCACTGAGCCACACATGACCGGTGGTAGCTCAGGGTAGCTAATACTAATAGGCATGAGGATTGAATTAACCGTGATCACGTTCATCATAATGCAGAAGAAAGTCCCAAGTGTGACTCTTATTTGACATTTTTCACAGAATAAAGTGGGTGGAAATTTCTTTTGGGTCCACCCAGCTATTGTTAAGGTTTGAGATACAGAATAAGGAAAATTATGATGATACAAGTTTTGATTTACACTTCTTAATGGCTCCTTAAGTTGGCAACAAACAGCCACAAAATGGCTGCCAACATAGAGAACTCTCTATTCACTTTGTACACAAAATGTCACATTTTCTTCTTTATGTGGAAAAGTAGGCAAACTTTTACTTTTTGTTCAGGCATAATATGGACATACCAATTTTGTAAGCATTCCAGAAGGACCCCATTGGAAATAAGCCTTTCGGCTTTCATGGGTTATCCTTGTCATGGTATCGTATATGTTATATCTGACGAATAAGATCAAATCAAATCAAATCAGAAAGAATGATGGTTATTTCTCAATTGAATTACTATATTGATTAATTGTGACTAAATTCAAATTTGGATGGAAGTTGTCTGGTTTGTCCCAAGCCTTTGTCCCTCCTGCTCATAGTGTACGCTAGAAACCTTGGTATCACCTACACCTTTTATTAATTGTTCATAGGTAATTAGTAATTAACTAATAAATGAATAGTCTAGTGTCACTGATGCATGGTATGGCTAATCAGAATGTGGCCTTCATTCATACAAAGAGTGTTGTTGGATTCCTTCAAAAAAGGATGGATACATGAGATTGAGGCGCCGTGGTGAAGTGGTCGTGACTCTCGCCTTTCATCTAGAGGGTTGTAGGTTCAAATCCTACCCATGGCGTTAATTTCCCTCAGCAAGAAATTCATCCACATTGTGCTGCACTCAACCCAGGTGAGGTGAATGAGTACCTGGCAGGAATATTTATTCTTTGAAATGCCAAGTGCACCGTGAATGGCTGCCGGGCTAAAGCCAGGGTAATAATAATGTAAAGCGCCTTGGGCACTCAGCAGAGTGGATACGTGCGCTATATAAATTGCATCTATTATTATTATTATTAATCCTGTGCAAGATTTGGATTATATTTGATCATTATAATTATTCCAGCTGGATGACAATGGTTAGCATTGGGACTAAAGATCCCTATTTTGTCAGGGACAATGGTTTTCATGATTTGCATTATAACTAGTCTTTCATTGAACGTTCTGTCAATGAAACATCCAGTCTGCGTATTTCTCTCTTTTTTTTCTTCAGAATTTGATGGATTTCTTTCGTCTAGTTGACCAATAGTGTATGGTTGAATGGGATTTTTCATTCATCATTTGATTTTTACGTTTGTAGTCTTTAAATGTATTTTGAAGAACAAAACTTAAATAAAACAAATTACATTATTTCTGAATGCAATTCTACAGTACAGATTATTTACAGACATATCACATGGTAAATATGTACAGAAATATTTTAATATGCTTTCATCACATTGAAGTAGAAATGGAAATATTCTCATATGCATTACATGGACATAGATATGGAAATATTTTCATCCACATACAATGATATTGGAATTGACAAAGCAATTGGAAGGGGTCACTACAGAGAATTATCAGCAAAAGTCTACACAGAGGCGATGTATCCACAGTAATTACTTTTTACATCATTCAATATCAGATAAGAGCAAGAAAATTACATTTTTGTCCTAAGCGAATATTATTTTTCTGCTCTACAAGCTGCAATAATTTTGACATTCAATATATGATTCTATGGAGGTCACATTGCTAGATCAGGGTCGCAGGAAATTACAAATAAGAGCGAGCGATCCAGCTAGCATATCATGTCAGTGATGCTACTAAATTGTTAAGTTCAGGATTGTATCTACCTGTCATATTTGATTTTATTGAGATAGTAGTAGGATGGTAGAGGCCATATTGGATTTTATCGTAATACAGTCTAACCTCGTTATAACGAGGTCGTTGTGACCAGTACCTCTTTATTTTGAAACCTTGTTATATCAGGGTCAAAATACAATAAAACACAAAGAGATGGGACCAGGAAAATTACCTTGTTATAACAAGAGCACGTTATATCAGTGCTCTTTATAACAAGGTTTGACTGTATATTCACAAATATGTGTAGCTTGGTGTAGCTGGGTATTTAAACATTATGGTGTTTTCGATTTCAGTCAGCTGTGACGAAGGGCACGTCAACCAGAAGTAGGAATTGTTCCAGCCTTTCAGATTTCATTGAATGAGGTAGTAGTGTGATGGGGGTAGAGGCCATATTGGATTTTATCATAGTGTATTAACAAATTTGTATAGCTGGGTACATGGGCATTATTTAACAATGCGAAATCACTGCAAAAGAAATTTGAGTGTATGCAACTTTTTTATATTTTTTAAACTAAGAATATCTGAAAGTATGATAGAGTAGAATAAATATTTCCTAGTTAAGAAGAGCAAAAATACATCGAAGCAGAGATAGCTTGTGGGTTTGGGTCAGCGGAATGATGATGAATAACATGCCGAACATTGGACATCCCATTTTTTTTATATCATATAAATATTGATATTTTAAAACGAGCGTGAATCAACAGCCGAATAAACATTGTTGAAGAAAGCATCCTAAAGTAACAAAATCTTCTGAATCAGAAAGAGTAATAATACATCAACGCATAGGGAGCTTGTGGGTTTGGGTCAGCAAAATGATGATGAACAACATGCCAAAGCTCATCATTTCCTCAAATGTTGAACATCGCATTTTTTAATATTGTATAAATTTTGTTATTTCAAAACAAGCGTGAAACAACAGCCGAATGAACATTGTTGAAGGAAGCATCCGAAAGTTACAAAATCTTCCGAATCAGAGAGTTCTTTGAAATTTTCATGAAAATTTGAATCATTCATGGGACGCAAGGAAAAGAGTGCATTGCTCCTCACTGTTTGAATCTGAAATTTAACCCATTGAAGACCGGACTCTTCCTATTCTTATCATCATATTACATTGTCCAGGCATTTTATGCATCAGAAGGGTTAAGTGATAGAAAATATTAATCACATAAATACAATATGACATCATAGGCAAGAACAGATCCTAGTTAGGTTACTTTTTATGTTGGGCTTCCTTTTACTGAAATTTGTGGGTCTGGATGGTAAGACAAGCAACTTCAACTATCTTGCCTAAATCCAGAAGCTCATCATAGACGTGTAGGCTTCCACTCCAGACTCGATTGCTTCAAATACCAGGATAAACTAAGTGAACTATCGTTAATTATTATCTATATGAGAGTTTTAAGCCGTGCAAGATTACGGCTTCGATTTCACGCATGCGCAAAGCAGTGATCAGCCTTCTGGTACTTCCACAATAATACCAGTACGTCAAAGGCTAATGTAAAGATAATAATAATTATATTGGATGGCTTTATTTCATGAAATACCGGGAATATTACACTCGTTAGGGCCAATATTGCACTCATCTTCGATTCGTGCAATATTCCTTGGTATTCCATTCATTGCCATCCAATATTATATAATTGTCTATGTTTGCAGACTAAGGAATATATGTTTAGAGCGAGAAACTTTGTAGTCTGTGATGATGACAAGTAGACTTCTACTCCAGACTCGGTTGCTTTTGATGCCAGGATGCACTGAATGCATTATCTTTAAGGGTCTGTGTTAGCAGACTAAGGGAAAAGTTTACATCAAAACCCATGTATTCTGTGACGCTGTCGCTGTTTTTCCAAACCGGTAACTCTGCAAAGCAAGTTTTTCCAAACCGACGAACTCACCAAAGAAGATTTGTTTTCTTCCGAACAGATCAACTTGGCAAAAGAAATCAAGCATCCATCTGCATTTCCCGACGGAGTTATTCCATCTCTTGTCGCTGTTGTCGTACCCCGAGGGGCGAGCCGATGACCCCCTGATGCGGTCTCTTGGATCTCGGTATCGACAAGCGCCCCCAGTGTTGATATAAGATACAACAATGGGAGAGGGGGGCGGGGCTTGGGGGAGGGCGAGAGGAGTATGATACTTTTTTTTTAATTATGATGCAAAAGTCTGAGGGAAAAATATTGGGGTAAGACGGGGAGGATGGAGAAGGAAAGGGTTTGTTTATGTTATGATGGCACCAGACTTTCTTTTGTAGGAAATTGACAGCCAACCTTATTTTTTATTAAATGTTTAGAGATACTTTCAGTGAAAAAATGCAATTTTTTTTTTAGATGAACATTATTTTGGAAACAAATGAAATGCTTAACTTTTAAATTGAATTATCAACAAAGTTGTATTTATAATTTATCAAGGTGAACGAATCCTGCCACTTTGAGCAGATGTAGAGATATCAAAAGATTATATTCATACAAATAGATTTGTATATTTTAATTCATTGACTTACAATTTATGCTATAACTGTAGTCTTTGTGCAGGAATTATGTCAATGGGTTAAGTTAAATGGTATTATTTAATCAAACAAAGGATTTATTATTTTTGCCACGATATGTTTACTGATATTATTATCAATTTATTACCCTTAAATTAGATCCGACTCTTTGTGCATTGGAAATATGATGTAATTGTTACCATATTTTAGGATTGTACGCTGCAAGAATCAATTATGTAGATAAAGCTCATCTCCCCTAGTTTGGGGTTAATCCCTATCCCCGCCCACCCAAAGCAAACTAATAAACAGCAAGAGACAGCTCCAAAATCAACATCACCCATCACCTTCGCCACAAAGGAGGTTGCCAATTTTGGCGCCTGGGGCAGTAAGGGATGATTGGAAGCTATCTCCTCCTTCTTCCTAGTTATTGGGAAGATAGTAGGGCCATCTGCATTAGCCTGAGATTTCAGATCAACAAGATTATAATTATTTTGTAGATGGAATTTTTGTATTGTATTTTACTTTGTGAAGCACATAGAGACCCTTGTATTATGCGGTATATAAGCATGAATTATAATTATATTATAAATTATTATTATTTCTTATCTACATGAACTTACTTGCTTAGAACAGACGGAGCACCACCTTATTTCTGAGCTAATTCATAGGAAATTTTCAAAATAAACATTCTTTTGTAAATAGGTAACTGGGGAGCTATTTCAAGAATTAGCTCACTAATTAATACAGTGCAGACCCAGCTTGGGTCTTTTGACTTGGGTAAAACAAATTTCTACGAAATAACCTTAAAACCGTAAAGATCAGAATCATTGTGACTCTGGACCATACAGACAGGACTAATCTATCTTAGGGGGTGTTGCTCAAAATCAACTGCAAATCAACTGCAACTTTGAAGATTGTAATGCGCAGTTTCGTTCGCGCACGGTATGCGCATTTAACAAGACGCACATGAAACAATAATTTTGATTGGCAATTTCCGATCAACTGCAACTTGCCATCAATTGCAACTTTTGAGCAACACCCCCTTAGGGTAAAATCGGGAAGAATGATAGCAAGAAGTCTAACTTGATTTTCTTGAATCAGGACATGTGCAGACAGGATTATTGAATCGCCAGATGATTTACAAAGAAGACAGATTGGGCGCAAAACCCAAGATCAACAAAACGCAAGACAATGTAGCTGCGGCTTAAATCTTCTTCTTTCTTCCTCGTTATTGGGAAGATAGTTGGCAGGATAACGAGTCACTCGGGGGGCTATTTGTAAGGAGGAGGAGGAGGAGGAGAAGGCTAGGTTTATGCCCTGCTGGGATAGGAATGCGGTCCCTCAAGGCGACTTGGTAGCACCTCTTTTTTTCATCTGTCAAGCAAGGCACCTGATAATCTTAAAGCAATCACTGACTTTAAATTCTGTCAACATTGGCTTATCTATTTTTTATGATCTGCTAATTGCTTTCTAATTTTTTTGCTTGGTTGTCAGACAGACGTGGTGTAGTAATTTTGACTTTCACCTTTCAACCACAGAGTAGTAGCTCAAAACCCTACAATGACGTTAATTTCCTTCAGCAGGTTATTTATGACACCAAATAACTTATCCGAAATAAGAAATTGGTTGACTCAAAATTAGAATACTTCTTTTGTCATTAGACTTCCAGGATTAAACTTATTTGTATGCGCTGGAAAGTTATTATCCAAATACTTCAATCAAACGATCACAATTGTCTTTCCTTCCCAACCAAAAGTCAAGTCAAATTGAAGGATTATGGGAATGAACTGTGTTTGTTGTTTCTGTTGGTTATCACCCAAAGCAATTGATCTATTTCAGATCTGCTCCCCTAATGGAATTGAGATGTGTTGATGCACTGCATTAGAGTATGTTAGAATGCTGGAATATGTTGTTATGATTATACTCAACTATCGCATATGGGTAAATCAAACAAGTTGGGATATGGTACTTAGAAACAACAAAGAGAAAATACGATACGTGATCCTAGCAATTGCTTGTATTTTGGTTTCTAAGAAAGAGTATTTCATGAAATTTGTCTAAATTATTAAAAACTTCTTAAAAGTCTCTGTCTGTGGTTTGTCTGTTACGGCATCATAGTTCAGTGGTTCTGACTCTCACTTCTAAATTAGAGAGTCACGGTTTGAATCCAACCATTAAGTTCCTTCATCAATAAATTCATCCACATTATGCTGCACTTAACCCTGGTGAAGTGACTTGGTAGCAGTAAGAAGAAATTCCTTGAATGCAGAGATGAGCCAAATGTGGTAGCAGTGCTACAGCCAGATTATGATAAAATAAAGCATATTTAGGAACACTTTGTATGGAGTGCTCTATTAATATTATTATCATTACCATTACTTGCAGCAGTTTCTTTGCTGCTTTGTCGATATTGACGATATAGGGAATAACTTTACTTTTAACATATCTTTGACATGGGGGAATCCTTTTCAATACTTTACTAGACAGTTCTATGTGAAAAAGATGTTATACAAAACATCTTCAGTATAGCTATCGTGCAAAAATGCATAGCAGATTGTGATGCGATGCCAGGAAAATTATTTCCTGATATATGAACATTAGATGAAGTTCGACGTTGGTCAGTTTGAAGCAAAACTTATCCACACACACATTTTGACAGAAACATTGGAATAATCACTTTTTTGCGAGTGTTCAAGTCACATATCAACACAATAATACAGCTTCAATCGACTACATTCACAGATTGATTGACGGAATTGAGGTAATTAGAGCTTGTACAAGCGGCTGGGGGCGAACTATCTTACCCCTAATCAATATTTTGCACCCCAAATGAGTTGGCGTCGGTGATAACGATTAGCCAAAGCAATGGTTGTAATTCGATAGCCACCGTCTACCAACGATAATCGAGAAAACGGAGCAGGAGAATCTCATTGACGGATTCATGCTGCAGTGTTTGGGTAGACGATGATAAAATATTTGTGATTGTGAGATATTTTTTATGATGACATTGATATCACATTGATTTGTTGGCGTTCTAAATCTATGTGATCTGATTTGGTAGTGGGTCAAAATGATGCTTGTTTTGTAGTATTTTGCAATATTTGCAGTTTTGAGATGTTTTTGATGATTGGCACGGTATTTCATTGATTTGTTTGCCCTTATAGGATCTGATGTGGTGGTATTTGATCAAAATGATGAATGTTTTATAGTATTTTCAATATTTGCATTTCCAATAGGTTTTTGATGATGGACACGGTATTTCATTGATTTGTTTGCATTCATCTGATCTGATATGGTGGCATTCAGTCAAAATTATACGTGTTGTGTCACATTTTCAAATACTTTCAGATGTAGTCGATTTTTCTGAATGGACATGTCATTGATCTGTTTGCATGCTGAATCTGATTTGGGAGTATCAGCGAATGAAGATAATAGTTGGCCATATTTGCATTTGTAAGAGATTTTCAAAGATAGTGATGGTATTTGCCTGATTTGCTTACGTGCTAAATCTACCTTATCATATTTGGAGGTATTGGGTCATAATGATTGCTTGTTTTGAAGTATTTTGAAGTGTCACTGGGGTTTATTTGAATGATGTGTCATCTATTTGGGAAAGACAAATGAAATGAAATGATGACATGTGCAGTGGTCTAGGCATTTTAAAAGCTAAAATGTAGCGTATATATATTTTAACGTTCATTGAATTTCAGACCGTTTTACTCATTAGTGAGTTGTCATTTTCTTGATTGTTGTACACATGTCTATGGGCAGGAGTGAAAATGTTAGCGAATAAACTGGTTTACTAATAGATTCAAAATTATGGACATTTCTTGCCACCAAACTTTACAAAATATTTATTAATCCAATAATCAACAAATGAATTGTAATAATACAATTAGAATCATGTCTGCATACATCACTTGTTGCTGTTTTGAATAAACCTCGGGCAAGCTTCTGGGTTATCAAAAACAACTTTTGTGACCAAAGAAAGCATAACATTTGCATCTATTAGTAAACCTGCCTATTCGTGGTAATAAAGTTTGTGGATATTAAACCTCAGCAAAAGCTTCAGCATGTACAATACTTGTTTGCAGGTAATCAAATCGGCTCACTGCTTTGGTGTCTTGTCCATATATCTGTTGGGGAACTTTTTTTGCTTGTTGACATTTTCAACTTGTAAATGAAATTTTATTTACCTTTTGGAACTTTAAGATTGTCTTTATGCATTAAATCTTCCCTTATCATTGTTATAGTGTCAACACATGCTTCTGTAAAGCACAGTCGGTAAAGCTAGATTAGTACTTGATAAAATTAAAAGATAACATCATGAGATTATCAAATGGGTATGAATATAGCAAAAGGTAATAAATGATATATTAGTATTCATCAGTAGATCCCCTACCCTTACAAAATGTTGTTACTGAACAAGAATATGTGACGTGTCATATTCAACGTCGTCGTAGTGAAATAAAAATGCATACAATATCACACTAATCATCATGGAGGACCATATAGGTGTAAAACATCATCGTCATCACCATCGTTACATGTCCAATCGTGGCAAAAGCACTCATATTTGTTCATTCATCGAAATATGACTCACTCTCCTCATACATTGCATACTTATCAAGTATTCAACGTCAAATGTGTCAAACCGTTTCATTAACACGAAACCATTATATTGTCGGAGAATGGGGATGGTGTATTAATATGCATAGTTTTGACCTTGGCAATTTGAAAGATGGATGTGAAGTGGTATTTCGAAGCGGCCGGGACTCGGCAGTGCTTATGGGGATGATGATGGTGGTGGTGATAGTGGTGATGTTGGTGGTGGTGATGGTGGTGATGATGAAGAGGGTAATCGTGATGATGATGATCATGGTAATGTTGGTAATGGTGATTGTGATGGTGATATTGATGGTGATGATGGTGGTGGTGATGGTCATAGTGATGATGATGATGATGATGATGATGATGGTGATGATGGTGATGGTGGTGATGATGCTGGTGATGTGGATAATTGTGGTGATGGTGGTGAGGATGGTGATGGTGGTGATGGTGATGGTTGTGATCGTGATGGTGGTAATGATGATGATGATGTTGATAATGGTGATGGTGGTGATGATGATGGTGATGGTGGTGATGATGGTGGTGATGATGGTGGTGATGCTGGTGATGATGGTGGTGATGATGCTGATGATGGTGATGATGGTGATGATGCTGATGATGATGGTGATGATGATGATGATGATGAAGGTGATAGTGATGGTGGTGATGATGATGATGATGATGATGGTGATGATGATGATGATGGTGATGATGGTGGTGGTGATGATGATTGTGATGTGGATAATAGTGGTGATGGTGGTGAGGATGGTGATGGTGGTGATGGTGATGGTCATGATCATGATGGTGGTAATGATGATGAGGATGTTGGTGATGATGGTGATGGTGATGATGGTGAAGATGATGGTGATGAGGATGATAATAGTGATCTTGATGGTGGTGATGATGATGGGGATGATGCTGATGGTGATGATGATGATGACGGTGATGATGTTGGTGGTGATGATGATGGGGGTAATGGTGATGATGATGATGATGATGAAGGTGATAGTGATGGTGGTGATGATAATGATGTTAATGATGGTGATGATAATGATGATGGTAATTTTTTATGATGATTATGATTAAATGCTGATGAAGTAATAGATATGCAAATTGTGATATGGATAATGATAAGTGATAATGGTGATGAAGTAATAGTAACAGATGTATATAGTGTACAAATCAAATGCATTCATACAAAAATGAGATTTAATCACATGATAAAATTTGAAGAACCCTCAATAGAATTCATGTATTCTTTTGCTCCCAAGTTCAAGCAAATTTTGAAATATTGGGTGACAAATTCATGATTTCTACACCATTCCCAACATGGAGTACACCCTGCTGAGGTGCCATAGAGAATGTCATCAATAATTTTGAATTTTTTATTGTGCCGAGTTGATGACTAACGCTGGTAAAAAGTGGGATGCACTGGCTTTTAATATGTGTACTCATTACGAATTGGTTGAGTTGAAATAGGAGGGGGGTCGAATAATGGATATCTCCATTGGCTAGAATTTTGGTAGAAACTATAGAAATATAGGCCTTTTTAGGTATGGCGGGAGAAATTACTTGGCTCTGAATATGTGTACTCATTATGAATTGGTTGAGTTGAAATAGGAGGGGGTCGAAGAATANTGATGGTGATGATGCTGATGATGCTGATGATGATGGTGATGATGATGATGATGGTGATGATGATGATGATGGTGATGATGGTGGTGATGATGGTGATGATGATGATGGTGATGATGCTGATGGTGATGGGGATGATATTGATGATGATACTGATTATGACGATGATGATGGTGATGATGGTAAAGGTGATGGTGATGGTGATGGTGATGGTGATGATGATGATGATGATGATGATGATAATGATGATGATTGTGATGATAATGATAGTGATGACGGTCATGCTACTGATGATGATGGATTTAATGATAATGCTGATGATACAACATATAAAAAGGCATTCCAATCATGATATGGATAATAATAGTAATAGATGTCATGGTAATTTGTTATGTAAATTATACAAATCAATTCACATGAAAACCGTGAAAAATCCTCAATAAAAAATCATGCTCATGTGTTCTTATGCTTTCAACTTCAAGCAAATTTTGAAATATCGGGTCACAAATGAGTCCATGATTTCTACACCATTCTCAACACACAGTACACCCTGCTGAGGTGCCATAGAAAATGTCATCAATAATTTTGCATTTTTTATTGTGCTGAGCTGATGACTAACGCTGGTAAAAAGTAGGATGCACTGGCTCTTAATATGTGTACTCATTATGTTTTGGTTCAGTTGAAATAGAAGGGGGTCGAATAATGGATTATTTTTATTGGTCGGAATTTTGGTAGAAAATGTAGAAATAGAGGCCTTTGTACATGTAGGTCTGGTGGCAGAAACGACTTGGCTCGTAATATGTTTGTTCATTATGAATTGGTTGACTTGAAATAGGAGGGGGTCCAATAATGGATATTTCCATTGGCTAGGATATTGGTAGAAACTGTAGTTCTAGGCCTTTGTAGGTCTGGTGGGGGAAACTACTTGGCTCGTAATATGTATACTCATTATGTTTTGGTTGAGTTGAAATAGGAGGGGGTCGAAGAATGGATGAAATCCAGTAACTGGTATTTTAGTAGAAAATATAGGCTTTTTTTTAGAAATTATGTTTCAGGCAACTGACTACTTCTCTTGTTTGCCTATTATGTTTTGGTTGGGTTGAAATAGGAGGGGGCGAATATTGGATAATTTTAATTTCTTGTATTTAAGTAAAAAAAAAAGAAAAAAAAGGAAGATATATACTCCAGTATACTGGCACTTAGAGAAGCAACTTGCAGTGTAATTATCATGTTTTGGTTGAGTTAAAATATGGGAGGGGAACGGTCGTTTCCATTTGTTTTATTGTTGATGGTAATTAACGCAAAGCATGATTCAATATCTGCGTTCATTACGTTTTGGTTGAGTTCAAATAGGAGGGGGTCGAATAATGGATGAATTCTAGTGACTGGTATTTAGGTAGAAAATATAGAAATATAGGCCTTTGTAGGAATGATGTGCGACGCGACTGGCTCCTTCATTTATTTGTCTATTATGTATTGGTTGACTTGAAACAGGAGGGGCCGGTTGCATAATGAATGATTTCATTTTTTTTTTTATAAATCCAGAACAAGAATCAGTTAGATGTAATCTACACAAGTTTGTTCCATGAGCCCTTCATATACAACTCCAGTTATAATGTTGCTTTTGAGAATTTTACTTGCAAATCAACGCATAAACGGACATAACTAAAAATACTCAATAAGTTTGATTTATGCTCCCTTAACATATAAACCAGTGATAATACTATCGCTTTTGAGAAGGTTTACATGCTATTTGACGCATAAAATGACAAAAGTGAAAACACTTCATTATAAGTTTGGTTTGTGCGCACTTCATATACAGACTAGTGATGATCTTGCTTTTGAAAGGGATTATATGCTATTGGACACATAAATTGACATAACTTGAAACACTCGATATTAAGTTTGGTTTATGCACTTTTCATATGCAAACCAGTGATAATAATGCTATTGGACAAATTAATTATGTTGTTACTGGATATTCTGATAAAACTATTTATTGTAATGACTGAAAATCTTCAGAGACCTACTTGCTATTAGACACACTTAATTTAAACACTTTGTAATAAGTTTAGTTTATGTGACCTTCACAGACAATCTAGTAATGATATTGCTTTTAGGGGTATCTACGTGCAATTGGACACATAAATTGTCATAACTTGAAAAGTTTAATAATGAGTTTGGTTTGCTTTTGAGAGTGTTTACGTGCTATTCGACACATAAAATGACATTACTGTAAACACTCCATAACAATGTTGGTTTATGCCCCCTTCATATACAAACCAGTGATGATAATTGGATTTGAGAGGGTTAATACGCTATCGGGCAACTCAAAGGGGTAAGGTTACGACACCCTCAAAAACGATTTCCCCCCTGGTGCTGAAATCTGACATGACTTGATCAAATCGATATGAAAAATACATCCAGGCGATGCCGATTGTAAAATAAATATTCAGCTCCTTTAATGGTTGTTTTAGAAGGCAAGGAAGATGAATGATGTTATTTTGTCTGGTAGGGATATAATTCAAAACTAGGGTAATAGGAGGGACGTGCAACTTCTTTTATACTAGCACATTGAAAAGCTGAAAAATTATTTAGGGTAGTAGATGAGTATTGTCCACACAAAAGTGGTGATATATTAATTATAAGCACTGAATTAAACTGTTTCTGTTTATGCTTGTCATTGTTACATCACATTATATAGATATAGTCTAAGTAAAGACTCGTGTTATTTTAAACACTATGTGGAAGATATTTCATCTTCCTTCTTGTTGAATGGAACACCTTTGGTGTTTCTATCTTTTTTTTCTATCTTTTTTTTCTATCTTTTTTTCGTCTTGTGTCATGGCACCTGAAGAGTAGCGAGACTTTCTTTCTTATTTGAGGGCTAAACCCCATTATTAGAAGAATATGTCTTCACTTGCATTCTACATTTTACTCATTTCATTTTTAAATGATTCAACGGAACGCAGTCGCTTCATCATTTTTACCTTCGGTTTATATACATCCACGCACTTTTTAACGTTATGGACATACATCTAATATATTTTATCAGATTTTGTTGTCTTACCTGAAGGAAAGGGGTTGAGAATGGTTTAGAATTCAGGCTGTTTTTACAGCTAAAAATGTGACAGCATTCTGGCCCGTTTCACATATTGGTATTGACACAAATGTGAGATATACTTTGATATCGAATGAGGCTAAGAGAACCATTAAATATGGATCTTATAAGAGGCAGGTAGAACTTGAATGGTACAGTGTAACCTTGTTATGAGGTCGTTTGGGACCAGAGAAATTACCTCTTTATATTGAAACCTTGTTATATCAGAGCCAAAATACAATAAAATACAGAGAGAGATGGGACCAGGGAAATTACCTTGTTATAAGGAGAGCTCGCTATATCAGTGCTCTTTATAAAGAGGTTTGACTGTACTAAGCGGCATGTATTATTTAAGACTGCCTTGGGTAACGGGGAAGTATGATTATAGAAGTATTTTTAAGTATATACTCTGTTTTGAATGATTTTGGCAATCCGGAGTCAAGTGCAGTATACCTTGTCCTACTTGCTATAATGTGTTCAGATGCTTGGAGGAAAAGGAAATCCCCAACTGGTCTTCGACTGTGATGATGAATTTAATCTCGGTGTTAATATTGTGGAGATAAGAAGATGTTTCACGATTCGATCCCATCGCTCGAGATAGGGGAAAGGTTATACCCAAGCTAGGGGGTTGCGAACACAGCTTACGGGAGAAGATCAACAACAATGAACCAGCTCGACGACATGCTTCCTAAACTTCCCGAAAATTATTGATGAATTATGCATAGTGCGTAGGGCAATTTATCCCGAGTTTGGAGTCGTAATTTTTAGAAAGCGTGCTCCGAATTCTCTAATGGACGTTAAAGGGAGAGTGACGTCATGTTAGGGGTTTTGCCGTTGCAAAGTTTGGCAAACAAAGGAGGATTCTGGGGTTTGGGGTAACAAAGGGATGTCGATGTCGGGATGATGGGCTTGTCTACAACTATTAACCGTCTTGGGATGGAGATTGGTGCATAATTGAATCAACCCAAAGGGGCAATTTGTCTGGTGGGAGGATAGAGGGAGGGGGAGGGAGGGAGAAAGGAGTGGCAGAAAAGGGGAGGAAAAGGAAAGGAAGATGAAGAAGAATGATACAAGAATATGAAAGATGGATGATGAGGCAAGATCAAGATCTGGTGAGAGTTAACCCAAAGAGGCAATTGTTCCGGTAGAAGGGTGGAGGGATGGAGGATGGGAGAAAGGGAAGGTAGAAGGAGCAAGGGAAGAAAGAGGAGGAAGAAGGAAGCTGAATAGGGGAGATGGGTAAGGGGCAAGATTAAGATTTGATGCACAATTGAATAAACACATATGGGGTATTTTTCTGGTGGAAGAGTGAAGAAAGTAGGAGAGGAAGGAGAGGAGGAAGGATGTAGGCCTATGTAGGAACATGAATAAGAATATGAGAAAGAAGGAAGGGAGGAGACGGGGACTATTGGAAGAAAAGGGAGATTGCAGGGCAACAAAAAGAAGAGGAGGAGCATGTAGAGAGAGAGAGAGAGAGAGAGAGAGAAGGGAAGGAGAGGATAAGGGTTTGATGCAAAGTTGAATCAAGAAAAGCAGACATTGGGGTGGAATAGTAAGTCAATAATTGCTTGACTGAAAAAGAAAGAAGAAAAGAAAGATGGGAGAGAAATGACAAAGAATATACACAATACATTTGGAATGAAAAGTTAAGGAGAGGAGAAAAGGGAAGAGGAGAGGTGGGAAGGGGTGGGGAGAAGATATAAGATGAAAGGAGAGAGGAGAGAAGAGAAAGAGGAGAGGGATGGAGAAGAATGAAGATTTAGAGGAACCAAGTTCAAGCACATTTAGGACTTGATACAACAATGAGGTTTCAACAGAAGTCAGTCTTTCTACCTAGCCTACCCTAAAGGCATTCATGATGCATCTATATTTAATAGTCCCATACAGAATTGAAACATCCCTTGAGCCAGATCGTCTGGATGATGTCATAGGCTAAAAATAGAAACTGCAGAAGGTGAAGGGGCTTGGAAACATAGAATTGCCGTGGATAGGGGGTGGGTCCTCAAAATATTCTGTTTGTAGAACAGAGATGCTAGCCGTTCCAGTATATGCATGAGGTCAAAATTTAGAATGTGAATAACGTAGGATATTTTTGATCCATTCTTTGTGAGTACAATATACAACCCGATGTACATATTTCAGATGCTTTCCGTGACTTAAAAATGGATCTTTTGATATAAACTATCAATTGCGCTCATTCAAAATGATAATCAGACATAAAGTTGTGGTCACACCAGCTGAGCGGGGCAGTAGTGGTCCTTTAGTGGTAGGGATTTATATAGTCTGCAAGGACAGACCCCAGGCTTTCGGTGTGTACCTGCACAGAGCGTGATACAGGGTCTGCGCATGCACACACCGAAGGCCTAGGGTCTGTCCTTGCAGAATACAGCCCTGCTCGGCCGGTGTGATCACACCTTACGAAATCTAATTCATGTAATTTAGGGTGGTCAGCACCTAAATCGTATATTCATTTCCACGCAGTGACACCTAGAGTGCAATAAGCCTGTAATTGATGCTTCATAAATAATAAATAACTTTCCTAAATACCTTTTAGCTATTCATTAGATTTTTATGGCGCAATCAACATATTTTCTATTCAGCTCACGTCAATTGCCAATTACCCAGACCCAATTTTAACATATTGTAGAAGACCCTCAAATTTGGCATATCTTTTTGGTCGGAAATGAGCATTCTGATTTTATGTTTGGATAATTTTGGAATTAAGTTGTATTTATGCAGATTGAAAAGTACAGAGCCCATATGGAGTGGAAATGAAGTGTACTTTTTGGTGTGTTATGAATCATTAATGACCATTTCTCCGCTGTTTATGGTATATTTCAATTAATCTTTGCACTTTTTGGTTCATTGAAAGGCATATTAGGCAGAAATCGCCAAAGTACAAATATCGGGGGAAATTGGCATTTCATAAACAGGTAAAAAAAGATCTATGGAGAATTCGTTTTGTGTCTTTTATGAATTTAACCATCTGAACTTTACTTTGAGTATTCTTGCTTTTCTTTAAAAAAGAGAAGTTTTCGAACAATAAGATGTAATAAACTACTTTCAGTAAAGTGCATAACCTAGTCTTAAATTGTAATCTTGGAAATAAAAACACAAAAATATTACACATTGAAAAAAGGATAATTTTGTTATTATTCAGGGCATATATGAATTCATATGAATATGTGTTACCTACTGATTTACACCCCCTGCCAAGGACACCAAAGGCAAAGAAAATTTATAAGATCTGGTAAAATTCACAGCCAGGGTGAATCAGAACTTGGGGCAGGTGTGAGCGAGCAATTCTTGGAGTGTGACCAGCGTCGGATAATTAAACGTCTGCATCAACATGCACGCAACGATGTCAACTAATTGATTCCAAATTGCGTGGCCAGTCGGCTGGTGCTTTTCCCTCTCCCCCATTTAGAATTTCACCGTCCATCCCCTCCTCTCTCCTTTGCCCCTTCTCTCCTTCCCCCTTCTTTCTTCTCCCCCTTCTTCTCTCCTGTCCCATATTAGTCTGTATATCTATCTGTCCTTCTTTCTCTCTCTCTTTGCAACCTCTCCTATCTCTCTTCCTTTTGTCTCTCTTTGCCTATTTGAGTCTCATTTTTAAACCTCTCCTCGCTCTTTTCCAATCTATTTTCTCTCCTCTTCTCTCTCTTTTGTTAATACCAGGCCATGATTCACTATTATTAAACACTGATTCTTGATCTCTTTCCACGTCTCTCCATCTCATTTGATCTCTCTTCGTCCCTTCTTCTCTTCCCTCTTTAGAATTTTATCTTCTAGTTTACCCCTCACTAATCCTCTTTCTCTCTATTTTCTCTTACTTCTTCATTCGAAAACTCATCTTTTAATTCCCTGTCTTGCTTTCCTTCCAATCTCTCTCTCCCTCCCTTTCCCTCCAACCTACCCCTCCATCAACCTACTTATCTCTTCTTTCGACCGCCTTCCCCTATTTTTCCTTTCTGTCCCATGGTCTCTCTATCTCTTCCTTCTGTCTTTCTTTCTCTCTCTCTCTCCATCCTACCTTTCGATCAACCTACGTATCTCATCTTTCAACCTATATCTCTATTTCCGTCTTTGTCTCCCACCCTCTTACCCTCCTTCCCCCTCTCTCTCTCTTGTCAGATATGTTCCATCTCGATCACAGAACACTACATCCTCATCACGCAGACGTTTCCCTGATCTTGAACCACGTAAGAAAGTGCACGCAAATTGCCTCGGGGGGTCGGCCGCTAATCAAAACATGAGTCGCCATGTTACCGATGTAGCAACATCATTATGTCTCGGCAAAACAATATCTCCCCCATCCCCGACAATCTGCTCCGGCAAAGTCGAGCGGAAAATTACAGCGGTGGGTTACTCATGCAATTAGCCGAGCGTCTTTTGAGACAAACCGCTCTACTTTCAAGACCGAAATCGAGGCAGAGAGGTAGAGAGAAGAAAAGAACTTTAGAGACCTGGTCATAAGTCATATTTCTTTTCAATTTTTCCCTATTTCTTTCATTTTTTCGAGGGCATCCCCGTAATAATTTTTGTTTAGCGGAATGAACCCCGCGGGTGCGTTTAAATCAAATGACAAAGGGGCTCGTGGGATCAATTACTCGGCTACGCGAGCGACTCATCTCGTACAATTGTTCTTGTTAAGTCAAGGTTACATCACGGTCTCCGTCTTTATTTTCGTAAAGAACCACCACTTTCTGTTTTCTGGCTACATTGTCCTTTTTTGCATTGCCGATTTTTTTCTCACTTTTAAACGGTATGAATCATCACAATTTTAACAATTTTGTGCCATAATTGTTTCTTGCTATTAAACAAAACACCATTTTTGACCTATGAAGAGGTACTTTGGAACATTAAAACAAAGGATGGAACTTAAATAAGTCACAGTAATGTGCAAATTTATTCTTGCCATCAGCTAACTGTTATTTATAGCTGTTTATGATCAGTGAGAATTTAAACAGTCAAACGATTGAATTGGCATTGTGAAGGCACTTCATAGTTTAGTTTAGTATTATCATTTAAGTCGAATATTATCGTTTAAGTCGAACAAATATTCCCACAATTTACGAAGTGGACAGGACAAACTTATTCTAAAATTACCACATCTTAAGACAAAAGTGACACTTGGTGACTGCGCCTTCAGCTGTGCTGCTCCAAAACTTGGGAACAAATTGCCAATAGAAATAAGATCATCTCCATTTGTAGTTGTTTTTAAAAGCTTGTTGAAAACTCATTTATTTCTTGAAGCTTTCAAATAATATCTTGTAACTTATGCATTATTTTAGTAACAATATCCACAGATATTTTCAATAATATCTTGTAACTTATGCATTATTTTAGTAACAATATCCACAGACCCTAACATCACAGCGCAGTAGAGTATATCCATATAGTATCTGCGCTATATAAATTATCTAATTATATTATTATTATTATCAAACAGAAGTCATCTTACGAAAACACTTTCCAAATACATCTCGCTATGAAATAAGATGTTAGCTGTACTTACCAGCTCTATTTAGAGAAGAAGTAATGAATAAATAAACAAATATGCGAATAGGCAGGTTTACTAATATCTTCAAATTTACGTGTGTTTCTTGTCAGGGAACATAGTTACATGGTATTCATTAAACTGGTTGATAACAATGAGACTACAATACTTGGAAACCAGTTTGCATACATTACTTGTTGCTATGTTGGGCAAGCTTCAGGCAAGCTTTAGGGTTGTCAATAACAACCTTTGTATGCATAAAATTTGCATCTATCAGTAAACCGGTCTATTAATATTTATCAAACAGACATTTTTTAAATACATCATTATTAACAGCCAGCAAAAAAAAAACCCAAAAAGATAAAATTGAAATTAAAAACAAGGGTCAACAAAAGGATGTACACTTTTATTCCATTGCATAACACAAGGTTGTCAACCTCCCATCCCTAAAAAGCCAATTCTAAAATTACTTCCCTAAATCATCCACAAACTAAAGGCTATTACCCATAATTAAAAATCACATACCCACCAAGTACCCAATCAACGCACACAATAAATCACCCTCGAAGATTACATAATAATCAGTGAACGTGTGTGTATAGACATATTGGTGGCCACTTAGCCTCGTTAAGTGGGAGGCTAATTACAGAAGTAATTAGCAATCGATGGAATCGACACTGGCAGTAGACACAGCGGAACCCTGAACTCAAGAAGATCGTTAGCGGTGATTTGTGTATTTGAGGGATTGTCACCATTCAAGGTCACTCCAATTATTGTTTATTTGCATAAAATGACAACTGATAATTTAAATACTCTTTGAATACAGTTCTCCAATTAATTAATTAATTCATACATTTACCTAGATGATTTAATAACAATAACCAATTATTGTTTATTTGCATAAAATGACAAATAATACTTTGATTGAGAGGCAAGAACAATTTTCTCTCCATTTTGCTACACATGGGATTTGAACCCAGGAATTATTTTCACCAAAAGGGGTGTTACTAGAAAGTTGCAATTTATTGCAAACCAGCTGCAAAACAGTCGCAAATTCGAATGCGCATTTTCATTTTCATTTTACAACAAAATATGCATGAAAGAAGGATTTTTATCGCCGGTTGCCGATAAACCGCAACTTAAAATCAATTGCAATCTTCTAGCAACACCTGAAATGATACAGTCAGCATACCTAAACCTTGGTACTTCCTTTAAAGAATCGAATAGCATTATTCAAGACTGAACAGATTAATTTGTGATATCTAACAAAATGCTCATTGCATAATTACTCCCCAACTAATGGCATAATTGGCATCATTAAACTAATCACCGCAGTCTATTTCAGAAGTCAAATCAATATATCAAGAGGATTAGGTAATACATATTCACACTCTTTATGTATGGGGGAATGCATGTTAGACATAGGGGGTGTTGTTCAATATCAACTGCAAAGCAACTGCAACTTTGCACATTTTATCGCGCATTTTCATTCGCGCACGGTACGCGCATTTAACTAGACGCGCATAAAACAATGGTTTTGATTGGCACGTTCCGATCAACTGCAACTTGCGATCGATTGCAACTTTTGAGCAACACCTCCATAGATAAATAAATGTTTTAACATCTACTGAAGATTGTGTCCATAGAATCACTCAAATTTTAAAGTCTTTTGATGAACTTCCGTAAGTCTTCTGTTTTACATTGGGTGATTTTCTCCATAATCTTGCTCTCTCCATCAGTTTTATCCCAATCTCTCGCTCTTTCTCTTCCCAGGTCTATTCTCTTCTCATTCCACTCTTCTCTCTTGCTCTCTCTCTCCCTCTTACTCACCCTTTCTATCTTCTCTTACTCTCCCTTTCTCTCTCTTTCTCTCTCTTTCTCTCTCTTTCTCTCCTTTTTTCTCTTTTTCCTCTCTATCTCTCTATCTCTATTTTTCTTTCTTGCTCTTCTTAGATCTTTTTTCTTATCACTACACATTTCTCCCGTTCTCCCTCTCTCTCTTTCCCTCTCTTTCTCTCTATCTTTCTTTCTCTCTTACTCTCTCTAGGATTTTTTCTTCTCACTCCACATTTCTGTCTGTCTCTCTCTCTCTCTTTTATGTGAAATCACAGGGTCATAAAATTCTTTTAAAAAAACAAGAAAGCCGAGAAGCTTTAGATAAACTTGGCAAGAAAAACACACTCTTAACCTCGTTGGAGAAGCTNTATTTGAGGGATTGTCACCATTCAAGGTCACTCCAATTATTGTTTATTTGCATAAAAAATGAATGCAATTTTCAATATAATGCAGTATATACTTATGTTTTAATAACAATAATAATACATGTCATAAGCATGCTTATCCAATCTGTAGAGTGCTCAATGCACTTTTGTATGATAAATACCCTGACTTATGCCCAGTACATACCAGTGCTCATGGCATCTTAGAGAATATATATTCCTGCCAAGTACCCATTAACCTCACCTGGGTTGAGTGCAGCGCAGTGTGGATAGATTTCTTGCTGAAGGAAATTTGTATCATGAATGAGATTTGGGAAGCGTAGCCTATGGTTGAAAGGCGAGAACAAGAACATTTTTCCTCTCCATTTTGAATTGCCAAAGGAAATCAATGCTACAAATGGAAATTTGAACCAAGAACCTGACAATGAGGGGTGCTACTAGAAAGTTGCAAATGATTTTGAATCTCGGGCAAAACAGTTGAAATTCAAATGTACATTTTCATTTTCAAACAGTGTCATCTTCTATCAACATGCACATTAAAACAAATATTTTGATAGTCGCATGACAATCACAATACAATTTGTGATCAATCACAACTTTCTTGCAACACTCCTTAAAATACATAAGTCAGCACAACTAGATCATGGCACTTCATTGGCACATGGGATGGCATTATTCAAAACTGATGAGATTAAGTTGTGATTTCTAAAAAATGTTCATTGCGTAATTACCCCCCAATGGTATAATTGCCATCATTAAACTAATCACTGCAGCCTATTTTAGAAGTCAAATCAATATATCAATAGGATTAGGTAATACATATTCACACTCTTTATGTATGGGGGAATGCATGTTAGACATAGGGATGTGAATGTTTCAACATCTACCAAAGATTGTATATGGGACTGTTATTTTATATATCTTGCTTTCTCCTTTCCTACACATCATCTTTACTAAATATTCCTCTCTCTCACCTTCTCTTCCTGTGTTGCCCTTTCCTATTCTTTATTTCATCCCATTACTCCCACTCTCTTCCCCCTCTCTCTCACACACACACACACACACACACACACACACACACACATTCATCCACGTTCCTATTCTCTTTCTATCCATCCGGCTTCTCTTACTCTTCTTGTGTGTGCAGTTTGCATTTTCTGATGGGTCATGCATCAGTATGAAAAGCTTTCATAAAACGTGTAGATATAATTGACCATATTATGTATTGGACTATTCTAACCCAATAGGTCTTTAGATGAAATTAGGTTGCACTAACACTTCTGTTATGTAACATATTTTCCTTTCCCTACATTTCTCTCTATCTCTCTCTTTCTCTATGCTTTCTCTGTATCATTTTGCTATCCCCATTCTGCCTCTTTCTTCTGCCCTCATTAGTTACACACACACACACACACACACACACACACACAACCTCATGCACACCCCATCCACAAACAAACATGCACACTCAACCCCACACACCAACACACACCCACAATCCCACACCCAAACTCTCACTCTGTATATATGTTCTTCCTCTCTTCACCACACACCTTCTTCTCTTTCTTGCAGAATAACCCACATTGCAAAATTACAGGGTCTTAAAGTAGTACAAAAGCAAAAAAATATGAGAAGCTTTAAACAAAATTGGCAAGAAAAACACACTCTTAACCTCGTTGGAGAAGCCATGCATCATTCAAGAAAACAGACCGGTGCAACAACACATCTCATTACCTACTGACCTGCAAATGTATGTGGGTCAAGTGATAGCTCGAGGTTCACCACTCAAACTGTGTCCTATAAATGGATCAGTGGTGAAAAAAGCTGTATTAATCCTTCGACTGCCATCGGCATTGTACATGTATGAATGGGGGTATGAAATGTTTGTGAAAGATTCTTTTTATGGGGGGGGGGGGTGCTAATTGCCAAAATACTGATTTTTACTGTAGGTGGAGGAGGGAGGGGGCGGTTCTAGTCAGTGGCCCAACAAAGAGTTTATTAAACACACATCTGCCATTACCCATTCAAATCACCTGGGTTGATTGCAGCACAGTGTGGATTAATTTCTTGCTGAGGAAATTAATGTCATGGATGGGACTTGAAGTGTTGCTCTAAGGTTGAAAGGAGAGAGTCAGGTCCGCAACTCAACCACACTTCCACGTAATTATTTCTGTACTGTGGCATGTGCCGGACATCAAATCAATTTGACATGGTGCCTCATGGTTTCAGCCCTGATTGCGTCTTTTGGATGGTGACATTAAGGATTGGTCCAAGTATTCTCTCTTATTCTGGAGTAAAAATATTCCACTTTGAATGTTAGGTCCTGTAAAACCTATTTTTTCAATCATGTATGTCAAAACAACACGAGGGAGAGAGATAGAGAGGGAGGGAGGGAGAGAGAGAGAGGAAGAGGAAGAAAGAGTGTGTGTGTGAGAAATACAGAATGATGGAGAGAGTGAGAGAGAGAAAGAGAGAGATAGATAGTGAATGAGAGTAAGAGAGAGTTTGTGTATGAGAGACAGAGAGAGAATGATGGAGAGAGTGAGGGAGCGAAAGGGAGAGCGAGTGAAATAAAGAGAGATAGAGAAAGAAAGGGGAAGAAATGAAACCTAAATTGGACATCAATACTCGAGAACTAGGAAAACGGTTGATGGAAGACGACTGAAAATATTGAGGTCATGGAAAGAAACTTGGAGCACGAAAAGGTGTCGTCTCTATTCCCCAAAGAGCGGAACACGTACAAGTAGGACATCCTAAAAAGTCAACCAAACTGATACATTTTGTGTGCCATATGCAAGTAGGTGCTTGCCTCTGTCATCCCATTGACTACTGAATCATATAATTTCCATAGACTTTGTGCAGAGAATACCAGATTCCAGTAGAACAGATGTTAAATGTATACACTGAGAATGCATTTCTGGGAAAAGGCAGAACATGTGATAAAAGTAGATTAAAAATTCCCGAATTGGATATCAATGGTGTTACATTTCAGATTGATACACCAAAGTAAGAGAACGATTGATGACTGGATTGTTGAACTATATGGAGACTCTCAAGCTCAGATGTTAGAGATGCCGATTAATTGTATAGTAGAGTTTTTATTAAATTTCTTGTTCGGCATTCTAACAGCTTCATTTCAGCTAAATTTTGACATTAATTGGCTCAATCTTTGAAGAAGAACATCATTTCTTCACGCTGACGGCAAACTGCGCTGACCTTTGATCTTGTCTAATCAAAGGCAAATCAAAAGACAATAAAGTGCGCTGACCTTCTATCTGGTCGCCTAAACAAGGCAAATGAAATGCGAAAATAGGTTTGCTCGGCAAACCAATGACAAAGGGTGATTATTGAGCGGAAAAACAAGGGAATTGGGTATTGATAATTTTAACTAAGATAACAATTTGTATACAGGTTTCCAAACCAAGCTTACAAGTCATGAGGAAGAAAAGCATAATTTCCAAGCTGGATATCAAAGGTGCTACATTTTGGATTGATACACCAAACTAAAAGAGAACGACTGATGACAAATATTAGCCCAAAAGGTGATTATTGAGAAGAAGAAAAAAAAGGAAAAATAGGTATGGGTAGTTCAGACTTGGAGGGTGATTAAAAAAGGTGGATAAACCAAGTTTAGAAGTTATGAGGAAAAAGTCTTAGTTCCCAAACTGGATATTAATTACGTTACATTTTAAGATTAAAAACACCAATCTAAGAGAACTTTTGATGACAAAGGGGTACCCCATAATAGAGATTAGGTAGAAAGTAAAAGGAAAATAAGGTATTGATACTTTTGATGAATATTCTAAAAGTCATGAGAAAAGAAACGTAAGAAAAGAGATATTGAATTTGGCTGGAAAAAAGTGATATCTGACAGTGAACAAAATACAAACATTTTATTGAATTGTTTTAATTCCCATGTTCCAAATGCAGGCAATTTTTTTTTTGTTTCCTCAACCAACCAACCTGCTGAAAAAAATCTGACATCAAATATATGAAATCCAGCCTCGGCGCATAGAGACCAGTGTGTGATATGTACTTTACAAGTACAGTACATTATTATCAACCTGAGAAATAATATTTCATAGTTTAATCGTGTATTGTGTTAATTGGGTTTAAAAAAAAATACTTATTATTCATGAATGGTATTTTGGGTGAAAAAACCCAGCTATTTTGTCTTCGGTCTTATTATCATTAGAGAAGAAATTTTAGAACAAAGTTAGTGTCTGCAATCGATACTCGTATCAAAGAGAATTGTTGGTAAAGATAGTGAGGAACATGCTTTCACGTAAAGGTGTGGTCACACAGGCAGAGCAGAGCTATAGCTGTCCTTGAGCGGTGGGGATTTAGTCTGTAAGGACAGACCCTAAGCTTTCGGTGTGTGCATGCGCAGACCCTGTATCACGCTCCGCGCATGCACACACTTAAAGCCTAGGATCTGTCCTTGCAGACTAAATTACTACCGCTAAAGGTCAGCTATAGCTCTGCTCGGCCTATGTGACCACACTGTTAGAGAAGAAATGTGAGGAGAAAAATAAATGCAAATAGGATTGTTTTGTATAGCCAAAAATCTAAAAGTAATTTGCAGAACTAAACCTAAGAACCTAGTTTGGGTGTGTGCTTCAAGACTACCTTCAACCTCTCTGTAATCATAGAGGGCTAATTCATTTAGAACCCGAGCCCAAAGATTTCTGCTCGGCTCCGCTTACGTATCGCTCTGACATTCTGATTGACATGTAACGTCTCAAGTTATCCTTTGGGAGAATGGAGGTGCCGATACTTACGCTAAGTTTGGGCGAATTTGCATGAAAGAAAAGGTCAGAAAATGGTCCAATTAAACATAGAGTGTCAGATTTTTTGGACAGAAAGAANCCAATTAAACATAGAGTGTCAGATTTTTTGGACAGAAAGAAGCAAAACTTATTCTTTTTCTTTATTTTTAGAATCTCAGTACCCCCAAAGGGAGGGAGGGAGGAGTGAGGATACTTGTGCAAAATTTGGAAATTTTGCATGAATATGAAGATGTACAAGGTCACAAAAATGGTTCAATTAAACATGGAGTCTCAGATTTTTTAGACAAAGTGAAACAAAACTGATTCCTTGAAATAGCGTTTTCCCTTCATATCTCAAATTCCCTCATTTTTAGAATCTTAATTTCTCTGAAGGGAGGGAGGGGGTAAGGATGTTTATGCAAATTTTGGAAACTTTGCATATTAAATGGGACAATGCGCAAGGTCGTAAAATGGTACAATTAAACATGGAGTGTCAGATTATTTGGACGAAGTGAAACAAAACTGATTCCTTCAAACAGCTTTTCCCAACTGTTTCTTCTTTTTTTAGAATCAAACTTTTACGAAGGGAGGGAGCGGTAATGATACTTATGTAAAATTTAAAAGATTTGCATGAATATGAAGATGCACAGGTCACAAAAATGGTTCAATTAAACATGGAGTCTCAGATTTTTTAGACAAAGTGAAACAAAACTGATTCCTTGAAATAGCGTTTTCCCTTCATATCTCAAATTCCCTCCAAGGGATGGAGGGGTAACGATAGTTGTGCACAATTTTCAGAAAATAGTTCAATTAAACATAGAGTCCAAGGTTATTGCTTACAATATGTTATCAAACCATTTTTTTCTTCAGAATCTCATTTCCCACGCAGGGAAGATGAAGATATCTATATGCAAAATTTCAACAAATCTACATAATTGGAACACCGCAAAAGGTCACAAAAATAGTTTGGTGAAATAGAATCATCCACAGGTTTCGATGTTTAGTGAGGAAAAACTGATTTTCCACAAAGAACTTTTTTTTACAACATCAATACCCTATTTGGAGGAAAATGAGAATTTCATAAAGTAAAGATACGCAAGGTTACAAAAATGGTCCAATTAAACATAGTTACAGTTTTCAGTGAAGAGAGTGGGACAAAACTGATTTTTATTCAAAGAGGTTCTTGTTAAAATGTCAAATTCCTATAAATAAAGGAGAGGGGGAGAGGGGTTATGGTATTTGCACTACATTCAAATAATTTTGCACCATGTAAAAGTTTCACATGGTCCCCCAAATTGTTCAATTAACCATTGAGTAAAAGATTTTGCATTTATTTACTTTACGTACAAGCTTCCATAGGACTTTCATAGTTTCTAAAATTTGAAGGTTTCGGCTCCCAGTGTGAACTCTACTATTGCCATGTAACCTCTCAAAATCTACCCACGGATGGGGGAGGGAGTTGTCCTGATACTTATTCAAAGTTTTGTGAATTAGTTTTGTACAGAAGATGCGCTAAGTCACAAAACTTATTCATTGACATATCTCCATTTTAGAATACCTTTTGTCATGCACATACTGACCAAAAAATAAAGGATTACAGATTTAGGTTTTGCAGGTATATTTGCTACTTTATCGGGTTAGCAATTTAAAGTGGGTTTAATTTGTAGACGGCGGGACACATATAATCTTTACTTGGGGCAAAGAAAAAGATAGAGTGATGCTTAGAATTGTGAGGCGATGCATCATTCCATTTCGAATGCAGGGAGAGGAGTTTGTCTTACTTGGAAGTTTCCCAATGGAATATACTATCGAGCACCTAAGGACTTGCTTTCTGACAACTTTATTTGCGTTCTACTTTCTTGAATATGGCAGGCTTAGAGAGTCTACAGTTGATGGGGACAATAAATGAAGACGTGATCATTGACTAGAAACTGGTTGCTCTTAAAAAGATTAGGCATTCATAATTTTATTTGCTACCCATATATTTGTCAATGATTTCCATTAACAGAGTTGCAGACTGTTCCGGAATATACATGAGGTGTATTTGATTTGATTTGATTCATTTAAAGAAAGAAATTTGTATGAATTCAATGCTTTTGTTACAATTGAGTGACTGACAGTATAGTTGTTGTTGACATGTTCATGCTCACTTTTGTTCAGCTGTTGCATTATTCACATTTTTAATTTTTAATTCATTTTTCAATTTTTAATTCATGCACATTCCGGCAGAGTTGGCATCCCGGGGTTAATCCTTTTCTCAGACAAATTGTTGATAACTCTGGGCTTGATATCATCAGTATAAAGTAGTCATTTAAATGTAATATTTGTGTTCCAAGAAATGCCCCTTTCCCTATTAATTAACAAAATTAAGAATAAGTGTCAAAAGTAGAAATTTTAAACAGGGATATATGCGTTCATGACAAACATAATAATACAAAGCGCCTTGAGCACTCAGCAGAGTGGATACGTGCGCTTTATAAATTTCATCTATTACTATTATCATCTGTTACAAATACAAAAATCTTGATTGATTATAAATGGTTAAAAATGATTTGTTATTATAAACAACACAATATGAATACAATTCTTGCCATAGGTGGGACTAGAACCTTGACCCTCTGGTAGAAAGGCGAGGCCAGGTCCTCTACACCATCACGCTTCCACAAATTTTGGAGTGGTATTAATTCTGCTAGTGTGAATGAAACAGTGTGATCATCATGTGTGTAATGCCATACACCTCAGAGATCTATATAAGAGAGATAGAACCAGTTTAGGTTTAGGTTTCGGCTCGTGTAAATGAACCAGTTTGTTCATCACGTGTGTGTAATGCCATACACCTCCGAGATCTATATAATTATAAGAGAGATAAAACCGGTTTAGGTTTCTGCTCGTGTGAATGAACCAGTTTGTTGATCACGTGTGTGTAATACCATACACCTCCGAGATCTATATAATTATAAGAGAGATAGAACCGGATTAGGTTTAGGTTTCTGCTCGTGTGAATGAAGCGGTATGTTCATCATGTGTGTAATGCCATACACCTGAGAGATCTATATAATTATAAGAGAGATAGAACAGGATTAGGTTTAGGTTTCTGCTCGTGTGAATGAACCGGTATGTTCATAACGTGTGTGTAATGCCATACACCTCAGAGATCTATATAATAGAGAAAAAAACCGGTTTAGGTTTAGATTTCTGCTCGTGTGAACGAACCGGTATGTTTATCACATATGTGTAATACCATACACCTCAGAGATCTATATAAAAAAGATAGAACCAGTTTATGTGTAGGTTACTGATTGTGTGAATGAGCTGATATGTTCACCACGTGTGTGTAATATCATACTTTTCAGAAATCTACATAAGAGAGATAGCATTGGTTTAGGTTTCGGTTTAGGTTTCTGCTCGTGTGAATGAAATGGTATGTTCATCACGTGTGTGTAATATCATACACCTCAGAGATCTATATAAGAGAGATAGAACCGANTCCCAATGGAATATACTATCGAGCACCTAAGGACTTGCTTTCTGACAACTTTATTTGCGTTCTACTTTCTTGAATATGGCAGGCTTAGAGAGTCTGCAGTTCATGGTGACAATAAATGAAGATGTGATCATTGACTAGGAACTCGTTGCTCTTAATAAGATTAGGCATTAATAATTTTATTTGCTACCCATATGTTTGTCAATGATCTCTATCAACAGAGGTGCTAACCATGCCGGAATATACATGAGGTGTATTTGATTTTTTTTTTATTCATTTAAGCAAGAAATTTGTATGAATTCAATGCTTTTGTTACAATTGAATGATTGACAGTACGGTTATTGCCGTCTTGTTTACTCTCATATTTGTTCAGCCGTTGCGTTATTCATATCTGATTTTGAGCTCCTGCAATTCTGGGAGATTTGGCATCCCTGCATTAACCCATTTCACAGACAGATTGTTGATATCTACTTATGATATCTGTATGAAGTATTCATTTAAATGAAATATCTAATAATAATAATGATAACAATACATAACATTTATATAGCGCTTAATACGAAGTGTTTCTTAGCGTTCTGTGCATTATTACCCGGCTATAACATGGCTACCATTTGGCGCTCACTGCATCCAAGGAATTTCTTCTTACTGGTACGCATTTACCTCACCTGGGTTGAGTGCAGCACAATGCGGATAAATTTCTTGCTGAAGGAAATTAACGCCATGGGTGGGATTCGAACCTACGACCCTTGGGTTGAAAGACGAGAGTCAGAACCACTACACCACGATGCCTCCGTATTCTCAAACAAAATTGAGAATAAGTGTCAAAAGTAGAAATTTCAAACGGGGATATATTCATTCAGGATAGACACAAGTATCTTTATTATAAATGATAAAAATGTTTTGTTTTTATTAACAACACAATATGAATACATTTCTTGCCATGGGTGGGACTAGAACCTTGACCCTCTGGTTGAAAGGCGAGGCCAGGTCCACTACACCATAACGCTTCCACAAATTTTGGAGTGGTATTAATTCTGCTCGTGTGAATGAACTTGTATGTTCATCACGTGTGTGTAGTGCCATACACCTCCGAGATCTATATAAGAGAGATAGAATTGGTTTAGGTTTAGGTTACTGCTTGTGTGAATGAACTGGTATGTTCATCACATGTGTGTAATATCATATACCTCAGATCTATATAAGAGATGTATATAAGAGAAATAAAACCGGATTAGGTTTAGGTTTCTGCTCATGTGCATGAACTTGTATGTTCATCACGTGTGTGTAATATCATACACCTCAGAGATCTATATAAGAGAGATAGAACCGATTTAGGTTTAGATTTCTGCTCGTGTGAATGAAGCGGTATATTCATCATGTGTGTAATGCCATACACCTCAGAGATCTATATAACAGAGATAGAATCGGTTTAGGTTTAGGTTTCTGCTAGTGTGAATGAACCGGTATGTTCATCATATATGTGTAATACCACACACCTCAGAGATCTATATAAGAGAGATAGAACCTGTCTAGGTTTAAGTTTCTGCTCGTGTGAATGAAGCGGTATGTTCATCATGTGTGTGTAATATCATACACCTCCGAGATCTATATAAGAGAGATAGAACCGATTTAGGTTTAGATTTCTGCTCGTGTGAATGAGGCGGTATGTTCATCATGTGTGTAATACTATACACCCCTGAGATCTATATACGAAGGGAGATAAAACCGGTTTAGGTGTCTGCTAGTGTGAATGAACGGGTATGTTCATCACGTGTGTAATATCATACACCGCAGAGATCTATATAAGAGAGATAGAACCGGTTTAGGTTTAGATTTCTGCTCGTGTGAATGAAACGGTATATTCATCACGTGTGTGTATTATCATACACCTGAGAGATCTATATAAGAAAGATCGAATTGGTTTAGGTTTAGGTTTCTGCTCGTGCGAATGAACCGGTATGTTCATCATGTGTGTAATATCATACACCTCAGAGATCTACTTGAGAAAGATAGAATCGGTTTAGGTTTCTTTAGAATGTCTGACCACCCCTCGGCTTGTCCCAAGATAACTAAAGGTGATCGCTTAAGATACCTCAATTTCGCTTGCATAGATCTGGGCAAAACGTGACTCACATCGTGATCAATGGGGTTGGTGATCGCATGACAATGTTTCGAGAAAAAGCTGGGTTGGAAATAATCCACGTTGGCGCCAAAAAGGTGTTGGTGGCAAAAGGAACTTGTCATTATTGTTTTATTGAGACATCAGAATGTAGAAAGGTAGTTATTGCTAACAAAGTTAAAAACATCACCAATGGAATTATGTTTATCCAATACAAGTGTTGCTTTTTTACAATTATCTGGGGTGGAAAAATATGTAATATGGTACATCATTTTAGGAGGTTTTGCTAGAAAGTTGCAACCAATTGCATATCAATTGCCAAAGAGTAGCAAATTGAAACAAGCATTTTCATTACATTTATATAATATTGGATGGCAATGAATGGAATACCAGGGAATATTGCACGAGTTAGGGCAATATTGGCCCTAAAGAGTGCAATATTCCCGGTATTTCATGAAATAAAGCCATCCAATATAATTAATATTATCTTAACATTAGCCTTTGAATTACCGGTATTATTGTAGAAGTACCAGAAGGCTGATCACTGCTTTGCGCATGCGTGAAATTGAAGCCGTGCAACATGGCATAATGTTTGTTTTTTGTTTTGTTTTTATTGTTTCACATTCCACAAATAAACAATATTGATCTTGAACTCATCAAATTAATCATAATGACAAAAATAACAAGTAGTGTTTGACAAAGAAATGCGATCACGTGAAATATGAGGAACCTATTTAGAAGCAAAGCTTGTACAAAATAGGTTCCCAGGAAAATAGTTATCGATTTAAACTCCTAACGCAATGAAGAGACATGAATCAAGTGAGAAACAATTGTAATAACGAATCTACATTGTGGTCACTCGAGCAAAGCGTAAACCTACATTTATGTACAAGCATACGGCTGTATAAGAAACTCTTTAAGCCTACGCTTAAAGGAATACAATGAGGGCGATTGAATTATATCAGTGTCTAAGTCATTCCAAAAGGAGGGTCCTGTGTAGGTCCTGTGTAGGTTGCATGGCTTAAAACTCTCATGTGGATAATAATGAATTTAATTGCATGTACCCATTAACCCTAACTTGGAATTGATCACAACTTCCTTTCAACACCCCCAAAATCTGAAACAAATTCTTTGATAATATTCTACATTTGATTTGTTGTTAATATATTTTTGTTTGCTCCTTTTTCTTTCATGCGTCTCCTTTGCCGTGGATTAATTCAATCATCTTCAACAAACAGGTATGAAAACAAAACTTTCATTTAATCTAAATCAGGATTTAAATAATCAAGATGTGCCGTAACACTGTGAAGATGAATGTGATCATGAATGCAGTATGAGAATGTTGATGATTCCAATATGATAATTTTGATGGTGATGTGGGCATTATAATAAATACAATTTCATGAAAAAATGAGGATGAATTCATGGTTCTTAATTCAAAAGAAAATGACTCTTTAAGGTTTACTATTCCCCTAGATTAATTGGGTATTCCTAGAAAGTTCCAATCTATCGCAAATTTCTGTTGAACGGCTTGCATGAAACAAAATTATTGTTTCATGCGCATCTCGTACGAACCACCGATAGTGCCCTGATAAAAATGTGCAATTCAATCTACAGCTGATTTACAATGAATCACAGCTTTCTAGCAACACCTCCTATGCCATTTTCAATAAGTCTCATGCAATTCTACAATTATATAAAGGATGAAATGACTGTGGCTTGAACCTGGTATAAGTTAAGTCTTGATATTGGAATTTAAAACCAATAAGTTTGAGTGAATGTTGTAAAATGAAAGAGGAGTGTGTAATGAAGAAGAATTTTGATATTTTCCCAACTTGAATAAAGATTCAAGTGTTAAAAACTCATGTCAAGCCAGTGACCACTGGAACCAGGTAGTCCGTGTACAAAGTCTATTGCAACTACAAAATTTAGCCATCAATTGGTTAAGCTAATTCATGAGTTCTTATGATGAACAATTGATGATTACAAACTCAAAAGAAAGTCTCAAGATTAATAGATTTCCGTAATAATAATAATAATGATAATAATTGAATTTATAAAGCACTTTTCCATAGGATACAAAGCGCTGCTTAAAAATACATACATTCAGCTACATTAGGAATTATGTAGGGCCTGCATGGAAACTAGTATCAAGAGTACTGCTGGAGCGACCCTACTGAAATAATTCTAGTAAATATATAATATATAAATAGACTTTGTAATGTGGTATATAAGTGACATGTTACCCCATTAAATAAAGGTGTATTAGAACAATCATGACAGCACAAATACAAAATGTTTGAAAAATGATCCACATATGTAGCTAGCTATTCAGTCAATGCACTCTGCCACCCAAACCATCCCCATATGGGCGCCAATCACTAATGATATTCACAGCGAAAACAGAACAAGCGTTAAGGCAGGGACGTGTGAAATTAACTTTGTTACAATCTCATTTTGATTATGGTCTCGCCCTGATCCAACCCCTCTCGTCATATTCGCGGAATGATAATCAACTGTGATGTGTAATTTGCGTTAGTGTACCAGAAGGCGTTCATCGAAATACCATTGCCACCTATCGTTTTAGTATAATGAAGAGTAGAGAAGTTACAAGCCTCTATTGCATATTTAAATTTCAACAAATTAGTGGAAATATACAATTTTGGGTGTCTGTAGGGGCATTTGATTATGGTTAATACTTTTTGCTATAATTATTATCATAATTGTAATAATGTGCAGATTTTTGTCAGGTATTGTTTATGATTTATATGTACAGGTATATTTTATATTTCTTTATGTATAGATATCTGTGTATTTTTTTTAAACGTAGAGCTTTGTGGGAAATTAGTACAGGTCAGTTGCACTGGCTTGAAAAAGAAAACACTCTACTGAAAGGAAACTTGAATAAGTAAGTAAATGAATAATTAAATGAATTATAGAGAATATACAAACAAATATTTGCATTTTGTAAACTTTTGGCTTTGAATTGATAGACGAAATAGATTCTCATATCATTTTCATGCAAGTTGGTGACTGTATTTTTTTTTTGCAATCATATGAAATTTGTAGGCTTGCAAATATAAAGTGATAATATTCCGTTGATCTGGAACTTGTATTGATTGCTTTTATGCCAGACGTGAATATTGATTATTATTGGTTATTTTCCGACTAAAAATAAGCCACAAATCTTGAGTCTAGACTATATCTTGATCAATATTGACCAATCAGGGAATTCAAGGGCATCTTTAGCATTAGTCTCTTTGCCAGACATTCCCAAATTTTATTTATGATTAAAAATGGACAAACATGCACAGGCCGCTACTATTTTAGGAGAGCTTTAACAGACAAGTTGACTTGACTCTTTAATATTTGTAGGGGTCTGGAAGATAGACTACCACGGACTTTGAAATTAAATCTATAATTGGATATTACATATTCTTGAAACTATCACTAAACATACGGATTCTTTTTAATATTTGCTGTAATTTGGGTCTGGAGCGATAGACTAGTGAACATTGACCGTTCCCCTACCCCACAAGGTGTAAATATGCTTGCAGCGCAGTCAAGTGCACTGGCATTTACATAATCACGGTCACTCGCAGAGTCCAGTAGCCTCAAGCTACTCTTCATGTTTGTTGCCAATTTTATGTTTGTTTGATTCAGTAACCATGCTTTTGACGACAGGTTTTTTATGAATTTATTGAGGTTTTGCTGATTTGGGGGGCTGTCTTGGGTTTGGAATTCTGGTGTTGCTGTAAAATAAATTTGTGGTAGAAATTGTGGAACTAATAATATAGATTATATTAAGAGAAGAAAAATATATAACAGATAAATAAATAAATATGTGGTGTATACACTTACTATCAAGGTGATTATTATAAAAATTTTTTTATATAGTTACCATCAATCATCAAAGTCCAGTAGCATTTATGCGCTCTTGATTTTTGTTGCAAATTCTATATTAGTTTTGATTAAGTAAAGATATTTTCTCATTTGTTTAGACAGATTTAGCAAAATTTTTGCAAAATATGTGCTGTTTGGGGAGGCATTTACGTTTGATAAAAAAGAAGGAAAATTTTCACTCTCCTATCTGGAGTAGATATGAAAATAGTAAAAAGAATAAAATGCAAATAATACGCTTTTGTAGAGGATTTATACTAAGATTTACCCTTTTTTTAAGACTAAGAGCAGTTCTCAAATTAGGTTGTTCAATATAGAAATGTAGTTTCTGTATTAAACTCACAAGATATTTTTCAAGTATTGTAGTGATGCTGTAATTGTATGTTGCACCATTCATGTAGACTGGAAATGACTAATGGAAGTAATTTTTGAGCTGGTTAAGATACTTTTATCTGAACAGCCATATGTTGTTTCTATATAAGTCAACAGTGGCGTAATATTTTGTAGGACCATTTTATAAGCTGTTATTAATGAAAAGCCCATTTTCTCATCTGGGGCTTTTCACATAGATCTGTATTTGATTGTTAAATTTCACTATATTGAATTTCATACTATCAATTGCAATACATTCTATAAAATTTGTAGATGTGTCCATTAATTCTGAAAAGAAAATGTAATTAATATATCCCTTTCACCCTCTTCATATTTTGCCCCCCCCCCCCCTTGCCTACTCCTGCCACTTCCCTCAACACTGTAAGCAGAATTGAAGAAAAAAATAGACAAAGTAAACAATTCCAGTTCAGGCCTTCACAATAGCAGTATAGCAATTAAGATAAAGTGAAACACTTGCTCTTAATGAATCAGACAGGATATCTGTTCAGCATTTCCTATGCGAAATAAGAGGAAAGGAAAGTTCTTTCGTATTCTACAACTATTGTGAAGCCTACAATGAAAGTTGTTTACTTTGTCCAATTTATTTGTCGATTTCTGCTCACTATGCATCCCCACTCAAAAGCCAGCTCTTCTGAATCCCTTGCTCATGCACCAAGCAGTTCAGGCCTTCACAATAGCAGTATAGCAATTATGATAAAGTGAAACACTTGCTCTTAATGAATCAGACAGGATATCTGTTCAACGTTTCTCTGCTAAATAAGATGAAAGGAAAGTACTTTTATATTCACAACTAAAGTGAAGGCTTGAATAAGAGCTGTTTACTTTGTCCAAACTCTTTGTCTATTCTGTTTAATGTGCATCCCCATCCAGAAGCATCCTCGTCGTGTTATTTACTCAATGCCCTTCTCTCTCATCAAATTGAAGGTTAGCACAGCCGTTTTCACGCCCAAAATGTCAAGGGTGCCAATTTAGATGTATCCAGTTCCATACCGATCTTTAACCCTTTCATCCTCTGTTCATTTGTCTGTGCAAAGCAATGGCATAATTTTTTTTAAATAAATAATGGTATTTTAATGTTCAAGGGTGCCAATTTAGATGTATTCAATTCCATACCGATCTTTAACCCTTTCATCCTCTGTTCATTTGTCTGTGCACAGCAATGGCATAATTTTTAAAAATAAATAAATGTATCTTATTGTTCAAGAGTGCATTTATGCATTTATGTTTTAATTTTTTATTGTTCTCTCCTTATTTTGAGCAAAATTATTATAATTCTCTGCTTAAAGTAATATATGTTGAAGGTCCCCTTTTTAGCCAATTTTATTTGCATGTAACCAATTTGTGAATTTGTCCTACATGTATGCCTTGAAACTTAATGGTTAAAGGACACATAATTAAAAATCATGGTCGATGTAATTGGTTGGTACAAACCAAGCAGAATTGACTCTGTATTATATAGCATTTAACGCTTTGTATGCTGTAAAAAAGGATTGAATAATATTTATATTTATGGAGCATGGTCCCCGAACTAGAATTGTTAAAGATTATTTTGTACCAGAAATATTCTGCATACTCTCTAAAACGATTGATTACATCTCCCCTCAAGAGGAAAGTACATGTATTTGTTTGGGGGTAAAATTGTTCATAACAATCAATAATTTTCAGTTGTTTGTGAATTATGTGATTACATTTTGATTGAATGATTGAATAAAACAGGGGGAAAATCGTGCATACCATTGAGTAACACCCCCCTCCAAAAGAAAATTACAAAATATTGCACAACTTTTTTTCCAAACAGGCAAGCATGTTCGTTTTAACAATTTAGAACAAATATAGATTATCTGTATAGGCCTACTTCATCAACATCACATTTGAATTTAATATAAATATGTCAAACCTATTCTATTGACTATTTCGTATGCAAGCTTGCCCCTTTAAACATTTTACAACTAAGGTCTACTCTCACAACATTTTGCCCATATCTTACACATGATCTTCTATGTTAATGCTTAGCTCATTTACCATATCCGATTACTGACACAATTTGCCTAGCTGTTAGGTGCGAGGGATCAGATCGAGGGGAAAGGCTGTTTATCGATGTGGCGTTAAAAATAACAAGATTCATTATGAGAGGAATAGACAAAGAATCTGGATAAAGAAAAGAAATACCATTCAAGCATTTGCAATAGCAGTATCAGACATAAGACATTTTCTTCCCTCTTATTCTGAGCACTGAGAAATTTTGAATCAATAGATGCAAATTTTATGCATACCTTTAAAGTGGAATGAAACCCTGGAATTGATTTGCTATCAGTCGATGAAGTAAAATATGATGATCAAACTGTCAAAATTTGAGCTTAATTGGACAGTCCGTTCAAAAGTTACGAATTTTCAAAGTTTCAATTATCCCACATCATGGGGATCCTTGAATTGGCAACGCTTAACAAATCTATGACGATATGCGGACAACTCTCCATTTATTTTGTACATGATTTTTTATAGTTATGGAATTTGATTGAATATACCATAACTATTCAACATTATTCTTCCAACAATACTTGAAGAATTATCCAACACCTATAATACTGACGAGAAAAGGGAAAATTTTGTCCACTTTTCTGAAAAAAGAAAAAATGGTTTAATTTTGTGTACAGAATGAATGGAGAGCTGTCCACAAATACGTCACAGATTTGAACGTAGATGACTAATAATTGGTCGGCGTTGCCGACTCGAGGATTTCCATTACGGGACATTCACTATAACTTTGTAAATTCATAACTTTTGAATGGATCGTCGGATTATGCTCCAATTTTCACAGTTGGTTCATTTTATTTTTCTCCATCTACTGAGAGAATATAAAATGCAGGGTTTCGTTCTTCTTTAACACAAAGATTGTTCTTGATAACCCGAAAGCTTGCTTGAACATTGACCAACATGGCAACAAGTAATGCAATGGAAACTGAATTCCAAGTACTACAGTCCGATTGTTACCAACTGGTTTAAGGAATATCACATATCATATTTGTCGGCAAGAAACGCAGTCGTATTAATACAGCCATGAGAAGTAAAAGAGAATAAAACAAGTAAGGAATATGATATTTAGTTGGCATATCTGCAAACACCCTCCACACTGCGTTGCTAGCAATATAAAGACATCAGAAGTGTAAATAAGCAGAACAAGCGCCACGCTTCGTATCCTCTACCGCGACCAATCTGTCGTCTGGGCTAATGATCCATGAAGTCAAATCGGTCCTCTGACTCTGCTTTGCCCCCGCCTCCTTACTCTCACACTACAGTCTATTGCAAATGTTTAAAGGTCCACTATTATGAAAATACAAATTGATCTGTATTGATGTATTATACCATTATCAATACCCTTTTCAGTAAAAGAGGGCCCAAATGTGTTTCATATATTTTATAATATTTTTTCTTCATTTTTATATTGGCTTAGTTGGGAACGCCCCAAAAAATTTCTTTCAAATGTCAATCCTGTTGTGACAGGACATTTGGACTCTCTTTCAGTGAAAAGGGTATTGATAATAATATAATACATCAATACAGATCAACTTGTATTTTCATAATAGTACCCCTTTAAGACCACCTGCAATTTTTGCACTTGCCTCTATACAGTCATATCTTTACTCAAAGAGGGTTTGCTCACAAAGGTATGCAAGCTGGTCCTTAATTTTCTGCTCAAATGATTAAAACTAATGTTCATTTTAATATCAGTTTCCTTGTATTAAAGAAGTGTGCCTCAATTTTCAGAAAGATCTTGCATGATCTCTCTCTAACAATGATTTGATCCGCGACATTGCTTTAATCACATGCCTGATGGAATGGGGATCATTGTGTGAGATCTTGCAAAATTTTACCAAGAGATCAAAATCATTTGTCTTTTCCATGGTTTCATTGATATTCAGAGCACTACAACTTGCTGTTTAAGCAGTGAATTGGAGCAGATGTCACCCACAGATGTCACCCACAGATGTCAGTAAAACTCTTCTGACTCCACCAATGAATGTGTACAGGTTAATACAAATATGAAAAGTGGTCTTAAACTTTTGCAAATGACTGTAGAGGCCCGTCTGCTCTATAACGAGTTTGAATTAGCTCACTTATTCTGATCCGGGTAGACCAGCCCGATCAGAACAAGCTCGAGCTAATTTGCAGTGCAGATGCAAATAGTGAGCTAATTCAATGAAATATCTCGAGTTTAAAAAGCCCAAGATGTCTTGGGCTAGTTTGAAAATTGTGAGCTGATTGAAGAATTAGCATGGAGGGGCTAAGACAGTTGTCGTCTCCAGATAGATTTTTCTGAAGTGGAATAGTGCAGATGGAACTATTGAATCCTGAGCTAAATTAGAAAGAGGGCTGATCAGTCTAAAAACCGCAAGATCAAGTTAACTTGGACTTGTGCAGCACCGGCTTGTAACATTCATCGTAAGCAGAAGGGATAAAGGAATTGGGCAAAGTGAACAATCATTGTTCAGGCTTTCTCACAATAGCTGGAGAAACACATGAGAAATTTCCTTCTCTCTTATTTAAATAGCTTTCACATCTCAGGGCTTTATTAGTATAGTTGAATATTTTTGTCCAATTCCGTTGCACCTTCTGCTCACTGTGATTTCAAATTGAAAAAAGTGGTATCATTCATTTTTATACAGGACATGTCATATTCTTAGAAATATCAGTAATATATTAGCAGAAAGCGAGAAAAGGTCAATATACCTACTGTAAAATTTTTGCACTTGATACAGAAATTTTCCAAGGAAAAAGAAAGCACCAAATTCATTAGATTTACAGCATAATAAAAATACACATCCATCATTTGAAGAACCAGCTTTATGATACTTTTTGTATGATAGATGAACAATTTGTTGCAAATCTGTTTTTGCTAAGAGATATGGTGTTTTCCGTAAACTTCACATTGTTCTCATCAAAATTCAATATTTTATATTGACTTAGCATTGCAGAAAGCAGTGTTTTACCTCAATAATTCAGTTTTTGTTTTAAAAAATGAATGGGATGTTTGCTTTATGCCTTCCTGAGTTTGGAGATAACTCGGCGAGCATCCTGTTTGTATCAGCAGTTTTTATTGCTTTGCTTCCTCGCAGATTAGTTTGAAATTCATTTTTTTATCTCCTGGTGCTTCACAAAGTACTTAGGATATGAGATCTTAATATTTATTACTTTATCTTGAAGAAACCTACAAAAAAATGAGTTTTAAAAGAAAATTTGAAGATGTTTTGATAGAAAGATTGAAGTGGTTGCATTAATACAAATATAGCTTTGATATTTAGACGACTTCCTGCATGGAAAAATGCTTTGCGTGCAAACCATGATCCCTTGAGAATCAAAAGTGGACTAAAGATAAAGCAAAAAGATCGAGGAGGAGAAAAGAAGATGCTCTATCAGTGAAGTATTTACCAAACTCCATAACTTGCTCCCACTCACGTATTCAAAAGCCATTCCAGCAAACAAACTCCCCGGGAGGCGAACAGGTAAACGAGGGGTCGCGGCGTAACAATCACCGAATAAACAGGATCTGTGGCTTCGTGCGCAAATACCAGAGCACCGGTATCGCGGTCAGCCCAGGCTCGTATTTGATTAAGCGCCGATTAATGTCGGTGATGATGGTTTAAGCAAACATATGCGATCCCACACGGAGGAGATGAAGGGGAGAACGGGAAGCTTTCTTCTTGTTTTTTTTTTCTTTCACGGTGCTTGGATCGCGACGAGGGGATAGTTTGAGCTACTTTGCGATTTCAATTCCGGCTGATAATGGACAGATAAGTAGTTAATCAACAGATGCAATGATTTCTTACAAGGGTTCTGTAAATTTGTCCCGAGAGTTCTCCAAACGAGCCAATTATTGTGCTACATTAAATGTCGAGAGGGAAGATCCGCCCTCCTCAGCCCTCGTACGATTCTTGAAGGGATACACTCTCAAACGAGCCTTTCCTTGTTATTTCATGTTTAGTTATTAAGTTTGGTTATAGTTTTTTCTGTGTTTTCCATTGAATGCATCATTCAATTTTAAAATATACAACTTTTGTTGGATTCATTTAGATCCGCCCTCATCTGCCCTCGTACGATTTTTGAAGGGATACACTCTCAAACGTGCCTCTTCTTGTTATTTCATGTTTAATCATTAACATTTTCTTTTTCGTTGTTTTCCATTGCATGCAAAATTGTCAGATATATCCTTCAATTTTAAAATATTTCAAAAACTTTTCCAAAAATTAGATGCCAGTAAAGATATTTTGTTCCAAATTTAAGGTGCCAGTCACATTTTGGCGTAGAATTTTCATGAGTCACCAGAAATTCTGGTCAAGTTTACTCTCTGTGAACCGGACTGTGTCTATTTATGTTAAAGGGGCAGTCAATCAGGTTACAGAGGACTCAACTGGACTAAGAATCATGATAAATACGGGTTAATCAAGGCTTAAGAATGAGAGTTTAAGCATCAATAGCAGTGAAACAATTTTTACTCTCATTAAAATTATTCAAAGTTAAATATATATTCCTGCCTCTTGTAAGACAGTTACTGTACAAAATATCCTTTGTGAACTATGTAGGTGGATGTACTAATTGATGAAGATACTATGCATTCTCTTTATGCAATGGTTGCTCTTGACAATCCAATAGCTTGTCCAAGGCTTTTCCAACATGGCAACAAATAATGTATGTAAACTGGATTCCAAGTATTGTAGTCTTATTGTTATCTACCGGCCTATGGAATATCGTGTAACTATGTTAAACGCACATAAATTTGAATATATAAGTAAACCCGCCTATTAAGCATCAATAGCAGTGACACAATTTTGACTCTCATTAAAATATTCAAGAATTCAAGTTGTATGTATTCTGGATTACCTCTTAATTGTCACAGGTACTCTTTAAATTAGCCTTTGATTGATACACGATAGATGGATGTACACATAAGGCCGTATCTCACCAACGGAGACGTCGCCGCGACGTCTCCAACTTATCAGTCGCGGCAGTCGCGGAGACGTCTCCAACAAAAAAATGGCTTGTGCTCTCACCAAGGAGACGTCTCCGCGACTTCTCCAGACAAGGTGACAAGCACTTTGTTCGGCAGTCGCGGGGATGTTGCTGCAAAGTTTCCAAGTAGGAGGGATGTCAGCACGCGTTCAGTCACGTGGTTTCTAAAGTGGGTCAAACAGCGTCAAGTAGAGTCGCGGAGACGTCTCCGCGACGTCTCCGCAACGTCTCATCAGTCTTTCTGGTCTCCAGCAGGTCTCCGCGACGTCTCGGAGACGTCTCGGAGACGTCTCGGAGACGTCGCGGAGACGTCTCAGCAGTCGCGGATATAATTAGTCTCCGCGACGTCGCCGCAACTGATGGAGACGTCTCGGAGACGTCGCGGAGACGTCTCGGAGACTGGAAAAAGTCTCCAAAAAAATCGAACATGTTTAAACTTCTTGCGACTCTTTGGAGACTCCATAATTTTCAGGAGACGTCTCGGAGACGTCGCGGAGACGTCTCTGCAACTAGCAAAATCTGGAGTCGCGAACTAGTTTCAAGCTTGGTGAGATACCCCCTATAGTAATTGATACAAATCATATGCATTCTCTATATTTAAAGGTTATTCTTGACAATCTAATAGCTTGTCTGAGGCTTGCCCGACATGGCAACAAGTGATGTATCTAAGCTGGATTCAAAGTATTGTTCAATTATTACTAACCGGATATTAGAGTACCACATAATTACATTTCTTGATAAGAAATATGCATAAATCTGAATGTATTAGTAATCTGTCATGTTCAGTAGTCTTTGGTCAATGAAGGTTTTGCAGTGTAAAAATTGCAGTAAGGTTAATTTGATTGCTGGTAAATTTCATTGTCTTATACAAGCAATGCGTCTGAAGTTTTATTTTGATCCAGTTTCGTTCAAATGGAATTCCATTAATGCGACATCCGACTAGCTTAAGTGCGCACCTGTACGTTGTTGCGTATCGCAGACGTTGTAAATTACTCCGCATTCGGGTTCAAGTGGGAGAGGGTTCATCATCGAGCGTCTCTCTCCAACCACGTCAGTCAGTGCGACTCTGATAATTGAAGTTTGAGAGGCCGACTTAAGAACCCCCGATCCCCCGTGCAATCCAATTAGCCATTATTCGTCATCTCGCCATACCTGTAATCGCAGACTCAGACAGGCATGTGAGACAAAGGTGCCAACCGTTCCAAAATATGCAAGAGGTGTATTTTGATGTTCATTTAAGGTTTTCATTTCGAGAGAACTGTTGAGGCTTTGGTCATTGTTGTCAGGGTTTTTCACAAGCGTACATTTTGTTCAGCTGTTGCATTATTTGCATTTTGATTGTGGCCTTATGCTTATTACGGAACAATCTCTGGAAAGATTAATGTTATCATTTAAGGGCGGATCAAGTAAGTAGAAAGAAAGCTTGTACTAGTAATTTGATAGGTGAAGATGAAAGAATGACAAGAAAAAGAAGGAAATGAAGAGGCAGGGAAGAAGGGAAAAAGAAGGAGGAGAAGGAAGAGGAACAGGAGGGCTTGAATACCCTATCCTCACCTCATCATCCCAGAAGCTCACATTAGCCCCCTAATTCATCCTAAATCTTGCTCATTCCTCCTCCCCATCATCTGGGGGAGATGGAGATGTTGTGATGTGGTCTGATGATGCAGGGCTTGGATATCCCAAATCCCTTCCTCATCTATGTCAAATTTCCTGGATTTCGATGAGGGGGCTCTTCATTGCCCCCTTTTCATTCCAAATCTAGCTCAACCCTCCTCCCCATCATCTGGGGGAGATGGGGATGTTGGGATGCGGTCCGATGGTGTGTTGCCAGGATACCAAATCCCAGCCTCAACAATGTCAAATTTCCTGGATTTCGATGAGGGGGCTCTTCATTGCCCCCTTTTCATTCCAAATCCAACTCATTCCTCCTCCCCATCATCTGGGGCAGATGGGTATGTTGGGATGCGGTCCGGTGGTGTGTTGCTAGGATACCAAATCCCAGCCTCAACAATGTCAAAGTTCCTGGAGACTCTATAAGGAGGGTAATGAGGTCCTTCTTTGCCCCCTATTCATCTCAAATCCAGCTATACCCTCCCCCCCATCATTTGGAGGAGATAGAGATGTGAGGATGCAGTCCAACGATGCGGCGCTTGGAAACCCTTCCTCATCAGTGTCAAATTTCTTGAGTTCTTGAGAAAAATGGGGTGGCTCGTCGTTGCCCCCTCTAATCTCAATCTCGCTCCTCCTCATCTTTTCTTATCCTCAATTTCGATGTGATACTCATTTTCAATCCTTAACTGCTGGAATGGTGACACTCTCTTCATCCCATTCTAATACCTTTCAGTGGAGGCATAGTGGTTTTGACTCTCACCTTTCAAGTAGAGGGTCGGTGGTTTGACTCCTACCCATGGCGTTAATTCCCTTCTCTACGAAATGTTACCAATTTCTGTTTCACTCAACCCAGGTGAAAATGGGTACCTGGCAGGCTTTTATTCCTTGGAATGCTTGAGCGCCTGAGTGGCTTGCTCGGCAGAACTTTATAGCCAGGGTAATAATATGGTACCCTGTATCAAGCGCAATAGAGTATATGCATAGTGATTGCGCTATATAAATGGACCATTTATTATTATTAATATTATTATCCGATAGGCTGACATTGTGGAAGCTCCCCAGGGAGCTAAGGTTATGCAATATTTGCAGGGTTGCTATCATTTATCCCTTGACTGGGGCACCTCAGTCTCCCTTTCAGTCCTCTTCATGCCCCCTTCCCATGCGCCCCAATCCCCCACGATCCCCCTCCCCCGTCTTGGAAATGGGAGCCTTAATTTAGCCATAGATATAGTCCTCAGGCATTTTCTTTAAGCGTATTTTGATTAGGTCTTTGTTAATAATGAGCTTCTTACATAGCAGCTAATACTAAACTATAATTTGCTACCTAAAATATTCATTTTTCAGCTCAGAAACACAGAATCTTCCAAATCCGTTCAATCAAAAATGCCCCACAGCTCCAACTAAACCTCCACAATCTCTAATCTAACAGAAAAATTGGCACGGTCTGATTTTTCCGCGAGTACAGAAATGAGATAATAACGACCTTGTATGAAACAAGAGAGCTCACACGTTCATATCTCTCAACCTAGATCTCCCCATCCCCTTTAGATTTAAAGCACCCTTGTCAGATTTTCGCGAACCTTATCAGGTTACCCATCTCGAAGCCCCACTGCCCCTCCCCCTGCATCAAACCAGTTCATCACGTGTAACTCTACGCTGCGCAATCCAAGATCGCATCTATGCTAATTAGAGCAGGTAGTTGTGGATGTTGTGCAAATTCCCCCGCCCCTAGGTTAGGGGGGTGGTAATCCAGAGATTTAGGCTATTCGTATGATGAGCTTAATTTTTGTCTGGTGACGGGATTGAGAGAGGGATGCGAGGGTTTTCCTACCCCATTTTATCTGTGTCAAATAGGAAAGCAAGTTGTGGAGATCTTGCATTCTCAGTTCATACATTTTTCTCTTTTTATTATAATCCATATTGACAACAAATGTAAGAGCTTAGTTGATTTGATTTGATTTATTTTTTATTTCCATTTCAATATCATTTTCACAATTTCAACAACAAATTATAATCATTTGCAAGAAAAACAAAAATATTTACAAAGACAGGTCATGATACATAATGTTTGAAAAGCAGGTGATAGAGAGATGGAGGAGCATGCCGAAAAAGCAAGGCTTGTAGAACGCATGCCCCTTCTTACATTAAGATTACTAAGGGTTACAATTTGTGAAAACACAATAAGCACTATAAGTAATTGTGACAAAATACATAATAAAATTAGAGAAATGAGAAAATAGGAGGATTAAGGAGAAGTTTTTTGTTGTTAAATTATTCAGTTTGGGATTATTTTCCATGTTTATGCCCTTTATGCTATTTAAAAGATCATGTACAATAAAACCTTTCTATACTGGTCACTCATGGGAAATAGAAAAAAAATCCTGGTATCATGATTAAACTTGTTTTCTTGATCCTTTAAAAAAAGCTTAACCCAATTGCAATCTTGTTTACCTGGTTCTAAAAGCAGTCTTCACCTTTTGGCCAGTAGCAAAAATTATGTTATTCAGTCCTGTTTCCTGATTCTTAGATATAAAACTCTTTTAATTACCTCAGTAAGATGAAATTTGAGACCTCCGTTATCTTGAGAATATAGTTTACCAAACAAAGGTAAAATGAAAGTGTGTTCCTTTGCAAACAACACCTACTCAAAAACACTTCTTAAAAGTCTTTTTATTTTCGATCTTGTAATTTCTGACTCCCTTTCTTTATTCCCTTCTTCAGGCCTCTTTAAAGCATGAAACCGAAGCTACCAAGTATCTAGATCATGCTTTCCAAAACATCAGAAATTATAGTATTTTCTTTTTTGCTGAGAGCCATTACAGCCTTATTCCGGTAACACTATCATACAGCTACGTCTTTTCGACATGCATCGCGCAATTTGATAGTCGTTAGTTTGCGCAGATCATATTGAAGCACTATTCTTTTCTCGATGCCGAGAAAAGCTCGTCTCATATTTTCTGCTTGCAATGGCATTCGGCCTTGCAAAGATGTCTAAAGATGGTGTTGATTGTTGCCATGGCAACACGGTTGAAAAGATACAGGTGAATGTATTGTCAAAGATTATGGCGATGCTCGTAACCTGATCGTAGTTTTTCGGTAAGCATCTAGGCGGATGTACGTATGTGTTTGTGTGTGAGAAATAATGTGTGTAAATTACTGAATTTCAACTTTACCTCAATTTTTGTATATTCCTGTTTTACACTCTGCTCTTATATATAATCGTACAATATAATTCTGTGCGGAGGTGCACATTACATGCATATTAAAGCATTTCTCATTATGTTCTTTTATGTTCCAATATTTAGATTACAACTTCACATTATCCAAAGTAGGGACTATTTCACTATGTTACTACAAGTAGCCATTAAATCTCAATTTGCGCACATCAAATTGGATTTTTTTTTTGGAAATTGCTCTTTATGTTCCAATATTAAGATTATTACTTGACATTGTTCAAAGTAGGGCCTATTTGACTATATTTTTCCTAGTATCCATTAAAATCTCAATTTGCCGATCTCAATAGAAAGATAAAGACATTTCTTTCCAATGCAACTAAGCCCAAAACTAAGTCCCAACAACTGGCCGACAACTCCGAAAGCCTACATCATTCCTATGTGCTGGCGCTCTCTTGGGACACGAACTTGCAACGCGATCGCGAGCGCAAACATCTCCCTTCTTTTCATCGCACACGTCGTATTTTCGTTCGGCGATGTGAACAATGGGAATCGGGAGTGAAGAGAAGTGAAGATAAGTTTCGTGGAGGAAAAAGGAGTGCGAAAAGGGGGGAGGGATCTGTTACGAAATGAAAGGAAGGTGTGAAACCCAGGTTCAAAATGCATAATGCAGAGATGCTAACAATTCCAGATTATGCATGAGGCCTAAATGAGAGTATGAATAACGCAACAGCTGAACAAAAATCAGAGCAAAAATGACACCAATGTTCATACTCTCAGCCTTTCATATGCAGAGCTGCCAACTATTACTAATTTTAGCCTCTGATTTGTCAATGTGTTTGTTAAACCCTGTAAAAATTACTCATTTGGGCAACATTAGCACCATGCATTTCAATGTAAAACTGCTCAAGATTTTAAATTGGTAGCAAGATTATTACTAATTCCCACTGACCCATGTTGGCGGCTATGCATAGGTATTGCAAGCCTCAAATTAATATCCATATACACCTCATGCATATTTTTGGAATGGTTGGCATCTTTGTTATGGAGGAATAAGATTGGTTGTATCGTCAGATTACAATGTAGAAGGGTATATGAATGAGATTGTATGGACTAGGGATGGAAAGTGGAAAAGAATAACAATGAAGATCTATTAATATGAGGCAAAGTAAGTGAATAAAGATTGAAAAGGAAAGAAAGAGAAAAAGGAGAAATAAAAGATGACATTAAAATGATAAAAATGAAGACATATAGACATGAGGAAAAGCATAAGTGAAAGATAAAAAAAGGAAAGAAATGAAGAAGAGTCAGAAAAGGATGAGAATAAAGTGATAAGAATGGAGACAAATGAACATTAGGAATACCAGGAGTGAATAAGAGATAATCAGAGAAAGAGAAAAAGAGTCAGAAAAAGATGAGATTAAAATGATAGGAAGACATATCAACCTGAAGAATATCATTAAAGAATAAAGATAAATGATCAAAAGAACGACAAAAAGAGTTAGAAATGATGAGATTAAAATAACAAGAATGGAGACATATGAGCATAAGGAAAAGCATGACTGAATAAAGATGAATAATGAAAAGAAAGAGAGAAGGAGACAATTCTTGTCTGAAGAGGATGGATAGTAATATAAGGAAAATAATAGGCCATTATAAAAAAAAAAGTTAAGGGGGGNACTAATTTTAGCCTCTGATTTGTCAATGTGTTTGTTAAACCCTGTAAAAATTACTCATTTGGGCAACATTAGCACCATGCATTTCAATGTAAAACATGTCAAGATTACGAACTGGTAGCAAGATTATTACTGATTCCCAGTGACCCATGTTGGCAGCTATGCATAGGTATTGAAAGCCTCAAATTGATATCCATATTCACTTCATGCATATTTTTGGAATGGTTGGCATCTTTGTTATGGAGGAATAAGATTGGTTGTATCGTCAGATTACAATGGGGAAGGGTAGTGGAATAAGAATGTAAGGACTGGCTCGAATTCAAGAGCTGAAAAGAATAAGAATAAAGATATATACATATAAAGAATATTATAAGAGAGTAAAATGAATAGCCAAAGAAAGATAAATAGAGACAGGAAAGGGTATAAAGATAATTAGAAATAGAATGAAGAAATATGAACATGGGGGAAAAGGCATTAGTGAATAAAGAGAAAACAGGGGGAAAAAGAGAAAAGGGATGAAAAAAGATGAGATTGAAATGATTAAAAAAAAAAGATGGATAATCCAAAGAAAGAGAAAAAGAGACAGTATTGAAGGGGAGGGATGGTGATACAAAACAAGGAATAGGACATTACACAAAAAGGAGGAGAAACATATAGAGGATAGATAGTTTGGGGTATATTTGGCAGGGGTTGAAGGGAATTGAAGATTCTGTTTTGAGTGAAAAGTCGAGACTAGGTGCCATTTACGTCTGTGTCTTTGTAGCTCCATCAAGTGATCAACTCGTGGGAGGGAACGGGAACGTTTAGATAAAAAAGCAATATATGAAATGGGTTGTTTTTTTTTTTCAAAGAAGACCAGTTTTTTCAAACGTGGACCATAATCAGACCTGCAGTGTTAAACCACTCTAATAGAAATAGAGGTCACGGAAATGAACTTTAAAACTTGAATCACCTCTTTAGTTGGAAAAAATTGGGATTCAAATCATGTTGATCTTTACCTGGCTTTCACCCATTTATCTTTCCTGGGTTTAGTGTAGCATTTTTTGCTTCTGATGAAGATCATGTTTCCTGTATAATCTGCAATAGCCTTCAAGACTATCATACACACATTGCAAATGAACAAATATTACAATGGTTTTGATCACAAAATTTATCATTGCATTTGACAAATTCATCCATAGAACTTTGGAGCAGACATCCCTACAACAAACGAGTGCTTACCGAACAAATTACTGAGACATCGTGCCAGTAATTTCAAGGATATTCCTTTCTTCGGACGAGATTGTTATCTGGGCCACTCTCTTGAAATTGGATGTGACTTAGCTTGCAAAACACTTGTAACGCTCCCCTCTCTCCATTTGTCTTAATGGACACATTTATTTTTGGAACAATCGCAAGCGAAACGAAACCATGCTACGGAATCGCTACACACCAAATTCTTTACAAATTACATGTTACCATGGCAACCGGAAACACGAAGCTGCCCCGTGTAGCGGGTCCAGTATCACGTTCCGCTTTAGATTTGCGAGAAATCAAATTTAGCATGATGCGAACGAGGACGCTGGGGAAATATCGATTCGTTTCTAAATGATGTGATTTTGATGGGTTGTAGCTCATCTGCAAAATTACTTGTTTTCCCTGGCCTATAGATATCTGTCTGATTTTTCTGTTGTGTAGGAATGAAGGATCCGTTTCGGAGTTGATCTTCCCATTTTGATAGATATTGTGCACATTTATGTTAAATGTGAGCTAGATCTTTGAATCAGATGACATAATGTTTCTGCAAATCCCAAGTATATCCTAATCTCCCTTTGCATATCGCTGATATCAAGGTTTATCACTTGGAAATGTGCAATATCATGCCCTTCATGTTTAGAACATCTAATTCTGAAAAATCACGAAAAAAAAATCACGAAATTAGTGAAAATAAAACCCCAGCAAAAATCACAGCTTTTACAGTAAAAAATAAATCACAAAAGTTATGCTTGCTCCAAACATGCACACATACACAAATGCAAAAATGTCTCCCCGTTCAAAAGCATGAAACCGTGATTGATGATTGTCGCAACGCTCTTGCCTTTTTCAACCCTAAAATTCCTCCCATATTTTCTGTTTTCACCATTTCTATCAATCTCGAAGGGCAAAAAAGTCCCTTTTTGCGCTGACTTGGGGATAAACCTCGCCTATCAAATTAGAACTGATCCATCACATGCCAAGACATGAAAAATCGGCAACCGCACTGCAAGAATTTTTATCCGTACAGAAAAGGTTATGTGAGCGAGAAAAACAGAACAATCTGGCTCGGGCAAATCCTGATTGCCTGATATAGCGACAAATACACTTAGTGGCGTGGACATGATCTATTCCACCAAAAAATGCATTGGTTTTCAACATAATAGGAAGTTGATCAATATTCTATGTTGATGCTTTCCAGAGTATTTGCTAATATTTTTCAGAGAGAGGGGGGTGCACGTTTTAAATGATTTTCTGACTTTAAGGGGAAAAAATGTATTACATTCTGCACACGAGCTGACAAGCGAGCAAGCAAGCAAAACAAAATTGTGATCTTCGTTTCTCTATGATTGCTTGGCAAAATTGAAATGGGGGGGGGGTGTACATAAATTATCAAGTTTGGAAATATTAAAGCAAAAAGGGGCTGGCCTGTTTGTATTGAATAAAGCAATTAAAAAAGGCTACAGGTGAATAGAAAAATATAATTTTTTTGTTTCATCATTGAGCAGACCTTGCTCATGGTAAAAAGTGTGTGCAAATTGTAAAGAAAAACACCAAATACACAAGGACATATTGGTCTCGGGGGTAAAAAAAAACATCGGAAATGGGAAATGTTTGTTTGGTACAAAGTAAATGAAAATAGGCGCAAACAGAAGAAAATTATTAAAATTCTTGTTTCATTTTTTGTTATTGAGCAGACTCTGCTCATGATGAAAAGTGCATGCAAAAGTGTGAAAAACAAACAAATAATGTGTACCTGCATCAAAGCCTTGAGCAAATGTGGGTGTGTTTCCACGAGACCTGAGTGGTAGTACTAAGCCAACTCAATCCTCAGAATATGATAGTTAAAGGAGCAAATTGACTATCTGTATAAAGCCCTATAATTGATTTGCTTTATTTGTCATACATTTTGTTGAATTTTAGTCTCTTTATTTGATACCTTAAGATTTACAAAGCACAAGCATGTTAGTCCTTCAAAGCTTCAAATCTAGATCTGCTGCACAAATTTTATAAGAAACCACATGTATTTATGAGTCCAAATGCCCCTTTTGCAATTTTGAGCTCAGTTTTGTACCCTATTATAATTTGTTGTTTCTCTCCAGTCGGACTAGGCAAATTGGGGACAATTAGACAGAAAACAATTCCATCGGTTTTGGAGGAGTTTTAACCATTTTCTGATATTTTTCCTTCACACAAATATGGACCCTATTGGTAGATAGGATCCTATTGAATGGATCGAGCGCTAAAAAATAATGAATTCATGCAGCTAAATTTTTCATAAGAATCACAGTGAAATTCCAAAGAAGTTTTCTAGCTTTGATCGAATGCGGACTGCTGCTAGTTTGGGTGAAAGATTTTAGAAAATGTTTCTTGGAAATCAGGAAAATTTCACCTCACCCGATACACATACCGCCATAGAGCGCAACACTTTGATACCATTGCGATTGCCAGCACACCACGTATGAAATAGTTCAATGCCAGAAATTCTTAAACTGTAGCATTATATAATCCTGGACAGCTTATTTTGTTAAAAGTGTGCTCAACTTGTCGACCAGAGCCAACAGAAACTAGTCAGCTTGGGTCATTGGAGTCGAAGGAAGCAAGTAAAGAGTTAAAAACTCATCCAAATCGATGGATTTTTCTGTCTCGTATGATTCTTGAAGCGGGCTAGCTAAGGCATTGATTTCGTTTCGATCATAGTACTTCCTGTTAAAAAGACTCGTCAGATCATCTTTCAATTTCAAATCAAGACTCTCATCTTTCTAATTTCAACGGAAATGTAACAGATATCAAAAAAAGAAAATAGATATTTTATTTTTAGAGTTTTAGGAATGTATGCATCATTATGATATGTATAACTACAAAAGCAAAACATCTACTGTGTAAGCTGAAATTATCCTTGGAGTTTTATTTATGCATTCATGAAATTTTTCACTCATTATAATACCCATATACTGTATACAATGATCATTAAAAACTCGAAAGTAACAACCCGCTAATATGTTTTAAAATTAGTGAATTCGCCAACATTTTTATTTTTTGTATTTTGTATTTTTTTTTGTATTCATTAACAGGAATAAACTTTTTTTTAAATGTTTTATTGAATCAATATACAATCATAATATTTATAAAAAGCATTTAGAAATAATCATAGCATGGTGAAATTTCAAACGCCAGAATTGGTGGACACCATAATATTTAAATAATAGTGACTGGCCTTGAGGGAAATATGACATATAGTGCAGGAACTGGTATCATCATTGCCCGAGTCGTAAGACGAGGGCAATATGGTGCTTGTGAGGGCACTTTATGTCATATTTCCCGAAAAGCCAGTCACTATTTTAATTATTATCCGTAAACAATTAGTGAACTTACCAATGCACATAACTTGGCTGCATCTGTT
>BQKZ01002021.1:0-26466 GCA_036244855.1 Temnopleurus reevesii
CAACACTACAGTTTTTGCATCGCGGTGATTTTATAAATTTAATAACTGACACTTTTCCCCAAAATCAAAAGCGTTTTCTTTTGAACAGTTATCTTTAGAAAACTCTGCAGCATACCCCTGTCAACCCACCGTGACAGCAAGTATGATTTTGCAATTCACACGTGCTTAACCTTATCTGGACCAATATTTATCTCGGCTATATGAATAGATAACTTTCCCAAGTTCAAATACACGTTGATCACCCTTATACCGTAGGTGGCAGCTGTGTTTGCGAGTTTGACGATGTTGACATGAGAAAGGAAAATAAATAATTAATAAAACAAAACGCAACAAAAGAACAAACCCTTTGAGATATCAAACAATCTTCTCTACACTCTATGCTAAACTTGACGTGTTTGAGCATTACATAAACGTGATAAATTGTAGAAAGACAAATAAGCTCGGAGTGACATAATTTAGCGCTTTAAATAGTTTGCAATAGGTTCTGTCCTCAAAATGCCCCTTTACTTTTGCGACGTCTCAATTAAGTGCAAGTTCTATATTTTAGTACGTTTATGGAGGACCTATTATGTTTTTGCTTCTTTTTTTTTCTTGTCGGAAAGTTTCAAAATTCCCCTATTTGGAATCATGGATTCTCACATGTATTTTTTGTGATGTTTACTCACATATAATTTTTGTGTATTGTTTATTGAATGCAGAAATGAAGCAAAATCAAATCAAATTGACAGTATATTTTATATATTTTTTTCTCACAGATCGCTCGCATATTTCAAGACCGTCCGCATTCTTCTCCCGCCCTCTTGGATGAACGGTACCGAGGTTGCCACGGCAACGTGGGAACGCTACGACACCAGTGACGTCAGGATAGCGCCCGCCAATGAGAACTTTCCTTACACGGAGAAGTTTACCGGGTGCGGGTTGCCAGGGAGATTTATCAGTTTGACCCCAGGTTACGTAAGCAATAGGAAAGTTGGCCTGGACGCGCTGCATGATATCTATGGCACGCCGAATAAGGTGGGTGTATAGGTGTTTTATTTCATTCATTCATCCATTTAACTTTTGAATTATTTATTGTTAATGAAATTATTAGTTCATCCATTGACTCAGTTATCTTTATTTCACATTTGTGATTTTCCTTCCTTCAATTCATTCAATTCATTCATTATTTTTCTTTTTTTCTTTCCTTTCTGCCTTCCTTTATGATTTGTTTTTCATTTCTATTTTAATTTAATCAATTGATTTATTTGTTTATTCATTAATCCAACAATTCATCCATTCATTTAATTCTAACTCGCGATAAGCATGTATTTAGGAAGTGTAAATTCAGCTACGTGATAGTTGTGGAATTTATGACGTATTATTCATTCTTAAACTAATTAATCCATTCATTCTTTCATTTCTAATTTCTTACATCCTCTCATTCAAATGATTATTCATTCAATTTGCTCACCCATTCATTCATTTATTCATTCAGGGATGTATCGGTTTGGTTATTCTTCAATTATTTTGTTCATATCTATATTTTTCATTAATCAATTCAGAAATTCCCACATTTAATATTTTATTTTACTTCGTTAATTCGTTCGTTCTTTAAAAAAAGTAACAGAAACAATGTTAAAGAATGTTCGTATTGAATTTTACGAAATTTCTAATTGTCATTTTGCTCTTGCTGTCCTATCCCCAAACACTATATAGAAATTATTAAATCAACTCTTCAGCAATGTTATTTCCGTAATCATAATTGTTGTTATAGTCGTATTCAGACATAACGTTAATTCTTGATATCTAACATCATTGTTATGACATCGTTATCCCTTTAAAACTGAAATATTTTTTCCATAGGTAATTGTCCATGAGTGGGGCCATTTTCGCTGGGGCCTGTTTGACGAGTACCCTCGATATACTAGCTTCTACCAAGATCTCGATACGGGGAGCATCGAAGCGACACGATGTGTCAAATCCATTCCAGGTATGCAAATTGATACATTCAATTCAATTAAAAATGTCATTTCTGTCTTCCAAATGAGATGGAGTAAAGGTTTTATGTGAAGAAGTACTTTAATGGAAGAAGGCGCAAGCCACATATTCTGAAATGACAAGTTTGTGTTGGATGTGCCTGTACCTTGAACGCAGAAAAGTTATCGTTTTACGGTTCTGAACTCTCCGAACCCTTTTATATTTCTTGTCGAGGAAACAATCAGGCACCAAAGAACACGGTAATTATGAGGAGGAATAGCAAGGAGGGATAAAAAGATGATGATAATGTACATAGAGAAAGTATTTTAAATAAAAACATAAAGCCAAGAGAAAAATATAAAACATAAATTATTATAATAATAATAAGAAAAAATGACGATCAAGAGGAAGGAGGAAGAGAAGGGGATTGAGGAGAAGAGAAAGATGAAGATGGAAGAGAAATTAAAGATAATCAAAGAAATAGAAGAATAAAAGAAGAAAAAGAAGAAGAAGACGACGACGAAGAAGAAGAAGAAGAAGAAGAAGAAGAAGAAGAAGAAGAAGAAGTAGAAGAAGAACTAGAGCTATATGAGTAGTAGAAGAAGAATGAAAAGCAAAAGTAACGTTGCCCTTTGCTCTTTGCTTAAAGGTGTCAGAGATCCTTATTTGATTGGTTGGCGCGTAATCAGCTCTCGTTAAAATACCGCTCTTATCAGTGCAAACTTTGTTGAAGTAATTACGAGGTGTTAGCATAGCAGCATAATATTAGCGAACAGAAGGTGTGTACTCAAGGCCGTATGTTTAGCAGGTTCATCAACCCGAGGAAAAAATACGTAGACCTCCTCAAGACGCCAAGAAAAGTATTCCTTCTTTACCCTCTTTACAATAAATAAAATATACCAAAACGAATAACAAAGTAGATTAGCATACATTTTGTTGTGACAGTTTACATCGTATATTCATTCGTGCATCATTTCTTCTGTTTATTTCATATATCTCATTTTGTATTTTCAAGTTTTTAAGCAAGCTTCAAGTATTTGATTTTTAAAGTCAATGTACCAGATTACCATTATCCTACTTCTGGTTCATTTTTGTCCTCCACCTATAGCATATTTTTTTTGTATCATCATGATTATGTACACTGCGAAAAGTGTTGCTAAAAGTCAACGGAACCAATTAATTGTTGGGTAACTTTTTTCTTTATTTTGGTGAGCCAAAATGATGGCTTATCATTTGGTTAATTAATTTTCAGTTAACTTGCTGTTGGGTAAAATACTGCTCAATTTTGGGGTAAGTTGAGAATCGATCATAATTATTTTCTTAGCAGAATGATGAGGAAAACATCGCCCAACAGTTGGTTGGGGTGACTGTTCACCCAATACTTTTTGTAGTATACTGATATAATATTTTTGTTACGAACGGATGTTTATGAATAACAAATGTCAAGTTAAAAACCCGTAAATTCCTTTTCTCTATACAGGTGAGATACGGAATATCCGAACTGGAAAACCGTGTGGACAAAACGATTACAACAGCGATGGCTTGCCCGATTCAACGAAGTGCGTCTTTTTCGACGACATGGAGTCAAAAGGTTACAGCGCATCCATAATGTANGAAAGAAAGAGAGAGAGAGAGAGAGAGAGAGAGAGAGAGAGGGGGGGGGGGGGGGGGGGGGGGAGAAGAATTAGAAAGAAGAATTAGAAACAAAATCGAAGAAGATGAAGAAGGAGAAGAAGAATAAAAAGTAAAAGTGACGTTGCCCTTTGCTCTTTGCTTTAAAGGTGTCAGCGATCCTTATTTGATTGGTTGGCACGTAATCAGCACTCGTTAAAATACCGCTCTTATCAGTGCAAACTTTGTTGAAGTAATTACTAGGCGTTAGCATAGCAGTATAATATTAGCAAGCAGAAGGCGTGTACTCAAGGCCGTATGTTCAGTAGGTTCATCAACCCGAATAGGAAAAAAGAATACGTAGACCTCAAGAAAAGTATTTCTTTTTCACCCACTTTGCAAGAAAAAAAGAAAGAAACGAACTTAGCAATTTGTTTTCATTGTTATACATTTCTGTTTTGCTTGCTAGCTCACATACAAATATTCAACAATATAATAATGGACACCAAGTTATTTTGAATTAGTGTGACGTTGCATGCTCAAGTCACGATTGAGCTAGTACAGCTAGTACAATGCTACTTCGATTATATAAACACATATGAAAAAACTTGGACTGATAGCGCAAGTACATTGTTAACATATACAATTAATCACAACAATTTTTTTAGCGGGAATGATGCACGAAATTACACCTTGGTAGCAATATGCTGTGCTTAGTCATGATAACATTGAATACCAGTCCTGCGATTTGGGTGCTATTTCATTCCACATCAGTTTCAGCTGATTTTGCTGTGACTAGACATGCTCTACTTTTATTCTATTCTCTTACAGGGTACTGAATCAAAGGGTTTCTGTTAAGATTTTGTTTTTGTTTAGAGATACGATTAATTTTCAATGAATCGTATCTATTTTATGTTGTAGGCCCTGGATGCCTTATCTTTTCTTTGTGATGAGGTATGGCTATGGTACTTTATTTCCAATCAGTAAAAAGACATATAACATATAACATAATACGACATCAGGATACATTTGACAAATTTACATGTGTAAAGATAACCTCCAATTGATAAGATTGGCTGGATTGCCCTTTCAGAAGAATTGAAATAAATACCTCTGTTCTTCCACGGTATGATACTGAATAAAAATCAACATATTTTGTTCAGTCGTAAAAATTACATTTACTCATTTCTCTTTGTTTCATACAGGTGAAATACGCAATATCCGAACTGGGAAACCGTGTGGACAAAACGATTACAACAGCGATGGCTTGCCCGATTCAACGAAGTGCGTCTTTTTCGACGACATGGAGTCAAAAGGTTACAGCGCATCCATAATGTATAAACAATATCTATCAAATGTGAGTCTGTGTTATCTTATAATAAGCATTGACATTTAGCAGAACGATATATGTTGATTAGCTATGATATATAAGACAACATGATGTTAAATCATGAGACGTACTTTACGAGGTCTTCCAAATGTTTTTGGCTATGTTGGTGAATGTTGCTTTTTAACCCCTAGTCCTTTTTATTTCCCCTGCTAAGAATAAGTTAGGAATCGCACAAATGCTTCATAACCTTGTTCATTGTTCTGATATTTAAGTAGTTTAGTAAGACATGCAATAGAAAAATATGTCTAAAACGGTTTTATTTTATTTATTGATCAATATTTTAGCAGGATGCCCTCACAACAAGATGTTGGTATCACGAGGGGTCCTGAATGGTTCAAACTATACCTAAAGATAATGAATTATTTCTTAACAGTGGTCAGAAATACTCCAAGTCGGAGATCCAACAACTTATAATTTAAGGAATCATAAATCTTTGTTATGATATCTAAGTTGCGTTTACCCGACTCCGCAGGTGGTCAATTCCGCTCATGGTCGTTAGAAGTAACCATTGATTGGCCGTTGGTTGATTAAAACTAAGAAAAGCAAGAATACGTGCGATAATCATCATATATCCTTTGGTTGGGAAACGGTGGATCCTGACCCTTCTACAAGGTACCTCATATTAAAATGAAACCCTTGAGTCTTGCTCATTATAGTCAGATAGTATGACTGTAAAGTGATTTGCGTATACATCAATCTCTTCATCCTGATCATGATTACAAATCTATACCCTTAAAATCAATGTTTCTATTCCATTCGATTCCTACAGAACGAACAGTTTTGCGATGATCCCACCCGCCCCGGTGTGCCCGACGGCGTCGCGCATAACCCTATGGCGCCCAACGAACAGAACAGCAAATGTCAGCAGCGAAGTGCCTGGGAGGTAAGCATGTTTTTTGTTCATACAACACCATAAGGCGGATCCAGAGGTTCGGGGGGGGGGGGGGGGGGGGGGCAGCCCCCGCTTGCGACGGCGAGGGGCCGTCTCGACAAACCACTGGGGGGGGGGGCATCATATCTCTTTTGTTCATTGTGGAACTTTTTTGCTTGTCTCTCAACTCGGTGGCGGAGTATGAAATAAACAAGTTTTTTTTTGTCAGAAAATTTCGACATTTTGAAATCCTTGATCAGCCCATGAAGTCATTATGTAACCATAGAGGTTTAAAATTGGTAGTGGCGGACATATTCCAGAAATAAAGTGACAAGTCAACGAAAGAAAGGAAGGATAGAGAAGAAGAATGAGATGATGGAATGAGAAGAAAGAAGCTGTTTGCAGTGGTACAAGCGGCTGTAAAAATGACTGGTGACACTTTCCTGTATACAATGGTTATCTTTGATGCTAAATAGCACTTAAGAAAGTGTCACCAATCGTTCGTAGATTAGTGCATATGCATACAGCTTTTTGAGACAAAAGTAGGAATAAAGTATTTGGGGATTATCTTTTTTTTTTTCTACTAGAGCCATTGGTAAGATTTGAATATGATTTATTCAATGTGATAATGTCTGGGTTTTTTTTTCAATTATAAACAGGTCTTACGAGCCCACCCTGATTTTGAGGACACGGATAGTCTCGACCCCAAACCCGTCTCGAGCACAGATCCTGAGTTTATTGTAGTGCGTCAGAGGCTACAGACTACCACCGTCCTTGTCCTTGATACGTCTGGTAGCATGGAGGGGGAACGACTGGTGCTCCTTCAACAGGTTTGTTCCCTAAAGAAAATTTTATTTTCTTTCATCTTTATATGATATTACTTTCAATTTTGACTGGTTCCTAAGTATTTTCTCATCCCTATGTTACAGGATTCACAGTTGATGATGATGATGATCATCGTGATCATGGTGGTGGTGGTGGTGATGATGATGATGGTGATGGTGACGATGGTGATGATGTTGATGATGATGATGGTGATGATGATGGTGGTGGTGATGATGATGATGGTGATAGTGGTGATGATGATGATGATGATGGTGATGATGATGATGATGATGGTGCTGTTGATGATGGTCGTGGTGGAGATGGTCCAATACAATAATGCTTCAATATTTATTACTAGGATGCTAAACTCATGTTAGAATCACTTTTAATCATCGTTTTAGATCTGGGGCCTGTAACATAAAACATGCAATCAAACTTACATTAAATATTAATCGTAAGTCTATGACAAAACACAGGCCCCAGAAGTTAGATTTACATAAAAATATATATCTTCAATGTCCAGAAAAGTTGACTGATTCTGCACTGTCAGTAAAGTAACAGTCCTTTTTATTCTTTACAGGCGGCTGTAAACATCATCGAGAACATCCTTCCACTAGGGGCAAGTCTCGGCATCATCGCTTTCCACGAGTACGCAAGTGTTAAGCACGACATTGTTAGGATCGATTCGCAGGCGACGAGAGAGGGGCTTGTTAGGAGTCTGCCCCGGACGGTGGGCGGGCGGACGAGTATCGGTAGAGGTACGTAACAACCTTTATGCTATGAAAAATAAAGTGGTGTATTTTAGCACTTTGAAATTCGTGCTTAGTGCTAACCTTTTTACACTCTGAGTGCTTTAAGGGTCACAGAAACAGCTTTTGCATTTGTGAAAGCTTCCTAAGCACGATATAACCTACTTCCGTTAAATTTATTTGAATGCCAATTCAATGCTCCTATTGAAGGCTATTCAAATTGGGACCGACTTGTGATTGTTGTGTCCGCAAAGTTCAATACACGGCTCTATATGGTCCAGTGACCCGCTCTATTGTACGGAAATAGTTTATATCGTGTTCCTTGCGACCTCATGCGATTGACTGCGATGGGATCTTGCAGTTGCAGCCAGTCGTTCGACAAAAGTTGTAAACAGTCGAACAGTTGTGGAAGGTGCATTCGTTTATACATTTATGAGGGCAGTTTCAATAAATTATAGTCCATATTCAATATTCTTTTCTTGAATAGGAGTTGAGCTTGCGGTGACGAAGCTTCGCGAATATGATAGTGACCCATCTGGAAGTACTCTGATCGTAATCACAGATGGAGAACAGAATTCGCATCCTTACATCCATGATGTCTTAGATGAGGTAGGGCATGATGGTGGTGGTGGTAGTAATATTACGGAGTTTAAGCAAAGAGAACGGAAGGGCCGACCAGGACGTTATTTCTCAAGCGCGGGAAAATCTAGCGGGCCGCTATAAGGTTGAGAACGCCCGCTAGATTTTCCCGCGCTTGAGAAATGACGTCCTGATCGGCCCTTCCGTTCTCTTTGCTTAAACTCCGTAATGATGATGATGACGATGGTGGGAGTAATGATGATGATGGTGACAATGATGATGATGATGAAGGTTGTGGTAATGCGGATTTTAGAGGTGGTGGTGAGGAAAAGGAATTGGAATTACACAAATGGAGAACAGAACGCACATCCGTCCATCCATGATATCTTACATGAGGTAGGGAATGATGATGATGATGATGGTGGTAGTAATGTGGTATAAATGGTTAGATTTATAGACTGATTGTGATGGTACGTGATGGTGATGATTGCGATGTGAATGATGGTGATTGTGATAATAATGATGGGTGATGTGGTGGTGGTGGTGGTGGTGGTGGTGATGATAATGATGATGATGGTGATGATGATGATGATGATGATGATGATGGTGGTGATGATGGTGATGATGGTGGTCGGTTTTCACGATAGTGTTGTTATTGTTGTTGGTGTTGATGATGATGATGATGATGATGATGATGATGATGATGATGATGATGATGATAATGATGATGATGATGATTATGATGATGATGATGATGATGATGATGATGATGATGATAATAATATGGTGATGATGAAGAAGATGATGATGACGATGATGATGATGATGATGATAATGATTACAATGATGATAGCAACGACGATGGGGATGGGGTGATGCTGATGAATATGACGATAATTGCGGTCATGAAGATGATGATGAAGATGATTATGATGATCGTGATTATACTGGTGATGGTAGTGGTGCTGGCAACGATGATGATGCTGATGGTGAAGATGATACAGTTGCTAGTGGTTTTGATGGTGATGTTAATGGTAGTGATTGTGATGTTGATGATGATGGTAAATAAAATGATGACATCAATCTAGTTGATGAAAATGATAATGATGATGATCATAACGACAATATCAAAGACTATATGGATGAGTTGAACATATGTCATATGAACACTCTATTAATGTATTATCATAAAACATGTTAAAACATAATCGTTTCTTGAATAATCTTATAATTTTGGGTTTATATCACTTTAGATCAGCAACTTGACTGTGAACACTGTGGCCGTGGGTGGACAAGCGGATGGAGAGCTTGAGCTTTTAGCTGCTCACACAGGAGGGGACTCTTTCTCGCACACAGATAAGTCCAGCGAAATCTATCTCTCTTTCTACAAAGCTGCTGCCGCCCAAATGAGTAAGTTAATTTGTTTAAATTTCGTGCCTTCTCTCGTTGTTAGCCTGCTGATTTTAGGATTTTAGGCGCAGTTACAAGTTGAATAAGTGACCAACGTTAGCGAGTTGTAGAACTTGAACTTCATCGAACTTAATTTTAGAACTTGAAGCTAAATTCTAGCTTAGGGCGGTGTTTCACCAAGATAAGAAAGACTTTAAGAACGGCTTTACGCACGACTGGTACCATTTCTTGTGCCGAATGATCGGGAATCTTACGCGTATTACACTGGTTATTGTATACCATTCTTTCGTTAAAGTTGTGTGTAACTTTAAGAACGACTTGGTGAAACTTGGACATTTTAGAAAATGATGCTATGCTAAAATGTTTCATTAGAACGACGAAATTGAAAGCTGGTAATGTAGAATCCATTTTCTAAAAGTGTACATGTTTAGGATGTTTTGGCGAACATGTAATTCTTCAATAAATCAAATGTTTGTGCTAAACGAACCATTTTATAAAGCTCTCTCCCCTAAAATGATTCGTCATTAGAAAAACAACCCTTTTAACTCTAGTGTGCCACACTAGGATTCTTGTTTAAACTTTTCATTTATATTTAATAATCGCTGTAGAAAGATAAGTAAAGACTCTGAAATAGAAGTTGAAATTCTAGTAGTAAAGACTTTCAGATAGTAACCTCATAATTATTGCATTCTGTTCTGTTATTTCCAATAAATAGGCGGAGGAAAAAGTAAGTTTATTCTAACTTCTCGAAAATCTACATTGTGCATTTAGTGTTTTCGAATGTATTGCTGTTTCACAGATTGCTTTCTTTTATTTTTGCGACGCTTCTTATGATTTATGCCTGCCATTATAGTTTCGAAAGTAACTCTTAATTTTATTTTGCTTTATTTAAGTTTATGACAGTGCGGCCAATACACAACGCATGCATGTGCATTAACTATTTTGCTGCACACTGACGATTTTCTACTTATTATGTAAAGACCGACTCACACCTTTGCGTTTTTAGACTGCATCGGCTCAGTGTATGTGGGAATTAAAATCGCTCCCTGGACGCACAACGACGCATGTCATATGGTGAACTGACACTCTGCAAACGCTCCTCGATCACCAGCCAAACGTCAGTTGACCGTCTGATCTGCGTACGCTGTGCGTCCAGGGAGCGTGTTTAATTCCCCCTAACGTTGGGCAGACGCAGGCTAAAACGCAAAGGTGTGAGTCGACCTTAATAAAGTACTCCATAACTATAAGTTTGGTTTGAAAAATATAAGTTTAGTAAATCAATCAAGTAGCCCTTTCAAATAACCTTTAACTTGATATAGGGAAAGCATTTCTTGAGTTATGCATTATTCCTGAGCATTTTATGATGAAAATAAGCAAATGCAACATTGTCTTAACACCCATAGATGTCTTAGAACGCTTAATCTAAGCAAAGAATCTGGTGTTTCGTGTTGAAGGCCTTGTAAATAGATTAGGTAATGTAGCATTTTTTTTAACTTCAAATAATCCACTGTGCTTTCAATTTAAAGACTTGGTCTGCGACAGAAAAATATATAATAAACTGCTTGACCGACGTCATATCACGTGACACAACGTTGCCGATTTGCACGACAAATAACTGTTTAGTTATAACGTTGAAATATTCATGACTTTCTTATCTATTGTCCGATTTGCTTCAATTTTTTTTATCTGTTCGTCCGATTTTTCTGCTGCTAATCAAAGGAAGATTCCTGCCGAAGACCAAGTTTTTAACAACTTTTTAAAAGCTGAATGCGTTATTCTGATTATGATTTTGCACCTGAATTTGTAGTCACTGAGTTTTGTTGGAAGAGACACTAGACATATTAAGCACTAAAATCTCAAGATGTTACCTCTCGCAATAAGATATCCAAATATAGATATTCTCTGTAAGAAACGATAAACTACAAGGCCAATATTTTATTGTCTATGGGAGTCAACCTTTTAACTGTTCACGATTCCCTGCAACTCTTCTTCAAATTTAATTGATCTGTTAAATTATTTGTCCCCTCTCCCCACTCTCCCCCTCTCCCTCTCTCATTCTCTCTCTCTCTCGCTCTCTCTCTCTCTCTCCATCTCTTTCTCTCTATCTTTCTCTCTCTCCCTCTCTCCATCTGTCTCTGTCGCTCTCTCTCTCTCTCACTCTACCACCTTCTTGATGCCAAACCGTTCATCTTTAGTAATTTCTTTCATTATTTCATTGATTTCTTNTTTGAAAAATATAAGTTTAGTAAATCAATCAAGTAGCCCTTTCAAATAACCTTTAACTTGATATAGGGAAAGCATTTCTTGAGTTATGCATTATTGTTGAGCATTTTATGATGTAAATAAACAAATGCAATAATTGTCTTAACTTGCCATTTCTTAGAATTCTTAATAATAGTAAAGAATCTGGTATTTTGTGTTGAAGGCCTCGTAAATATATTAGTTCACGTAGCAATTCTTTTTCAAATAATCCACGTTGACTTTGATTTAACACTTTCTGAAGAGCTGAATGTGTTATTCTGATTATAATTTTGCACCGGAACTCGTTAGTTTTAGATTTGTAGTCAGTGAGTTTTGTTGGAACAGACACTAGACATATTAAGCACTAAAATCTCAAAATGTTACCACTCGCAACAAGATATCCAATTGTAGATATTATTTGTAATAAACGATAGACGACAAGGCCAATATTTGATTGTCAATGCTATGGGAGTCAATTTTTTAACTGTTCACAATTTCCCGCAAGTCCTCTTCATATTCATTTTTTAAATAATTTGTCCCACTCTCCCTCTGTCCCTCTTTCTCTCTTTCTCTCTATCTCGCTCTCCCCATCTCCCCTCTCTCTCTCTCTCTCCCTCTCTCTCTCTCTCTCTCTCTCTCTCTCTCTCTCCACTCTCTCACTTTACCACTTTATTAACTTATAGTCATTTTTTCATTGTTTCATTGATTTATTGGGAAGAGGTTGGTACGAAATAGACAAATTCCGTTTGAAAGAATACTTGCAAAATTGGTCAACGTGCTACTAATCTGAAGGTTTACGTGTATTCTCGAATTATAACTGGTAGCAAAGTGCAAAGGAACACGAGCTATAACCGAATGTTTCATTGACAGATGGGTGATTCAAATGGGCAAACTTTTCTGATGTATTTTCATTAGCGATAGTCATATATCTTGAGCCTGTCACGCCGAGATTATTTTCCTTTATAAAATATTGATTTGGGGGTTATACATGATGCATGAAGCATTTTTATTTCTTGCTGCAAAGCATGATGACAAAACCTGATTACTCGATTCTTCATCAGCATTCTGATATGGCGCGCCTCGTATTGTAATTTAATTTCTCGGAGACATCGAAGCCTTTGAGCATCATTGGCGTGTTTTCGAAATCGATGGACAGAGCCCTGTGGACGGTACTAGTACAAGTGCGCAACCGATGTGAGCATCATTTTCTGCGCACATCAGATGCACACTCGTTGTGTACCGTCCATCAGTCCCCATCCATCAATTTCGAAAACCCACTACACTGTATTATGATTACATAAAAACAAGAGTCAACCCCAAAACAATATTTCTTCAACAAGAGCAGAAAAACTCAGAGGAACAGTACAAAAAAAAGGTTTGAGAAAAATCGGACAACTAATAGGCCTAAGAAAGTTATGAATGTTTAAATATTTAGACAAATTTGCAATTGATGACGTCATAGGTGCACAACCGACCATTTATTATATTCATATCAATGTTATAAAATGGATATAGGATATCTTCATGATAAATAAATAGATCCCTATTTGCATGTTTACATTCATACAAACTTTGTATCTTTCTGTAGAAATGACCGATTTTGCATCATGATATTGTAAAGAAAACTCTGCTTAGTAGTGCACCCATGCATGATGTCATCAAATTGGCAACATGTCTGAAAATTTTCAAATTAAAAGAAAAAATCATAATATTTGTTATTACTTTTCCGCTTTTCTTCAAACTGTTTTTGTTCTGCTCGCAATTTTTTTCTCCTCCTATCAAAAAAATATTATTTAAGGGTAGACTCTTCGTTTAATAACATTGCCTTTACTTCCTAGGTCAAGCACAAGTCACGGATGCAGTCATCGACGCAGACTTCACGCACATCGCTCTCCGAGAGACATACACCAACAAGTTCCATCTGGACGACGCCCTCACAGGCGGTCTTAAGATTACCATCGCGTACATCTGGACGACGAGCTCTGATGACATCTTCTTTCTGTTGATCAGACCCGATGGTCTGCTGTTTCGTACTGATTCTGTGCCTGCTAAGTACACGGTAGACAGCTCCTTTAAGCAGATCAAGATAAACCTCGGTCCAGAGGATGTTATTGTAAGTGTACATGATTGGTTTCGGTGTCCCAAATTTAAAAAAAAAATCGGGATATTGGATTCAGCATCGAGAGGGCATTTCAGAAAGCCTGTCCTCCGCGACAATTAGTCAGTGCTGACTAATACAATGAAATCCTTAATTTTGACTGGATAAACAGCACTATCACTGACTGTTGTGTCATTGTTGGAAAATTGCTGCTTGTCAATGGCGACAAGCCTCATAAAACAACCACCCGAACTGTCAATATTTGTAGAGGGGTAGCATACTTTTAAACTTTCGTTGCTAAATAATCACCAGTATCCCTATCATAACTTCAATATAATGCTAAGATAACTCTGTGCGTACATGTACAATATTCAGAATATAAGTGCTTGAAATTAAGCCAAAATAACTTTATCCGACATGATTTTGATTAGCCCTATACTAGTTAGGAAGTAGGACGCAAATAAATGACTCGCTTTCAGTATTGACTTAGGGGGTGTTGTTCAAAATCAACTGAAAATCAACTGCAACTTTGCACATTATAACGCCCATTTCCATTCGCGCACGTTATGCGCACTTAACAAGACGAGCATGGAACAATGATTTTGATTGGCACTTTCCGATCAACTGCAACTTGCGATCAATTGCAACTTTTGAGCAACACCCCCTTTAGGCTCAGTACGTCCGAAGTAGTCTTAGCTTGAGCCTTTTAGCTGTGTATCCGTCGCATTGTTTCGCCTGCGTGATCTAGCGTTCATAAGAGCAGTGTTTTAATATTCAGGAGAATCGAGCAGTTTTACAAATATTTACAGTGATATTATTAATATGTATACTACCAAATATCAAATTAGTACTTTTTTTAGGTGGGGGGGGGGNCAATCACCACCAATGGGGTTGCACGTACGTCCCTTCCATGTCATTAACCTTTCAGTCTCCATCTCCCTCACTTTCATTATCCTCCACTGTGAGCAGAAGGGACAAAGAGTTTGGACAAAACAAACAGCTTCATCACGTCTTCACAAAAGCTCCATCCATGACGCAGTACAGAATACAGCTTCCCTTTTCACTTTTCACTGTCAGGTTATGCGTATCCTGTTTGACATTTCTGTGCATAATAATAGGGAAGGACATTCCCTTGTGCGTATGTAGCTATTGTGAATGCTTGAATGAAGTTGTTTTATTTGTCCAAAATCGTTTGTCCTTTTTGCTCACAGTGCTCCACACACCCGCGTGCAATCCATCAGAATGCATGTAACGTTGCTGTATCAGCGATGTAGGGGCGGACCATGCATGTTTAATCTGGGGTTTGAAGCGGGAGGGGCCAATGTAAAATGACTTCTTGACATGTGAAAGTCAGATGAACAGTTAATAAATAGGATGAAGGAGAAGAAGAAGTTAAGAGGAGGAGCAAGAAGAGGAATAGGAGCAGGAGGATAAACATCGTCTTTGTTTGTAGGCCTGTTTTTTTTTGGGGGGGGGGGGGGGAATAAAAGTGTTCTACCTGGATCTGATGCCTCTATTCTTGATTCCAGAACGTGTTTTTAAGGGGAAAAGTTTTAAGGGCCGCAACCCTCAATCTACGTTATAACAGAGGGAGGGGGGATTAGCCTTCCCTTGGTACTCGACAAACAATATTTTGATACATTGTTATATCAGCAGATCAGAGGAACTACGGGCTACGTGTCATATCAACTGTCAGATAAATCAATAACAACAAACGCTTTTACCAAAATTTGATCGTTTATTGGAGAGACTGTTTTGATTTATTTTTAATATGATCATCTCATCTTCTCTAAAATTTCTCTTCTTTCACTTTGGCGTTTATTTTTTGAAGGATGGAGTAACCCAATTTTCTCCATGCCGTAACCATAATGAACCACGAAAATTCCAAGACATCCTTCTTTGGTCGTTATCCTCTACCCTTGACACTGTACGTGTGTGTGTGTGGGGGGGGGGGGGGGGGGTCAGATATCATTCATAAAAACCTGAGAGAGAGAGAGTTGTGGTCCGATTTCCTCAAATTGACCTTTTAACCAATCGTTAATTGTTATTGAACCTTAACAGGCTGGTGAATGGACTTTGAACGTAACGAACGACGGCGGATTCGGAGATGATTTCAACATCGTCATCCAACCACGTGTCAAGGAAGGGACCACGCCCATCATAGCGACCGCCCAGTGGGCGGTACCTACTGTGACTCCGCCCAGTCGGCAGATCCTCTATGTGTTCGTACAACAAGGTAAGTTTCACAGAATAGTAGAACATCGCTTTTATCTGATTGCAAGAAAGGTTTCCGCGACTAGTTTTACCCCAAATCTTTGTTTCTAACGATTTTTTTTTCAAACCTCATATAGTATAAACGGTATAGGTTATGGTTACGATTCTATCCATGTTATGACATCTACTTTGAAAATCGTTGTTAAATGAGCACGCTGTGCACGGAAATTCCTTTGAAATTATATCCATACATAAATCATAATACATCTTTAAAGATACTCGTAGTCGACGAGTTACGCGTCTGTTCTGCTGCCCTTTCCCGATGTTTTGACATGAATATTATTATATTTTTTTGGAGAAATGAAGCTGAATGCCTCTTAGACGTTGCAATATGTCGCTATTGAAATAAGAACAGATTTATGCAAAATAATAAGTGTAATGTTTGCACATTTCATTACTTGTAGGGTTAATTCTTATTGTTTATTCTTTGAAATTCTTTTTCATCAAGCCTCCTGGCTTTAAAGGTATAGATTAGTAATGACCAGGATGCAGAAATTGATGTTAAATGAGCTGATGTATTCGCAAGTTGCTTTACATGCATAAATATATATATGTAGGATATAAGGAGTAGAATTATGCTCGTATTCTATGTATTTTACGTCGAACAGGTCAATACGCCATCGTTCCTGCGGTGTGCTAAGTGCTTTAGCGCGGGAGAGCGTCGGTCTGAAATTGGCGGTGCGATCGGTGGTATTGTCTGCGGTGTGTGGGTTCGCTTTCATTTTGTACGTGAAGCATGTTCTGTGAGGAAGTACGACCGCACCAGATTATTTTATTTTGCGATAGTTAAGCCATTTCTAGGTCGATTTCATTCAAACAAACTATGAACATGCTCTAATTTACTATTGAAAAAATACATTATGGTAATAATTTTACTGCAGCTCGCAAACTAGTTAATATCTGAAGCGCCCTCCTCCCAAAACTAGTCTTTCCCTTTAATGATTTCCCACATTCTTATTTTAGTATGATGTTCCCAAGTTTTAAAGTGTACTTTCGACATTGGTCTTTTTTGAGAAAGTGAAATAAATTAATTGAATTGAAAAAAATATCGCTTCTACCACACTCGTTATGGATATTGTAACGTATGTAACATATCAGTGACGGAAGCGGAAGTGCGTTCTGGGACCCATAACATAATTGCTAATCTGATTGCGATTGATATCAATCGCAAGTATATGGCAAATCATGTACTAAAGTTTGCAATCGATCGCAAAATCAAATAGCGTTTAATCGCTATCCTCTATGTTACAAGATTGGACATGATAATGTCGTCGTTTGAATCTGAGACATTTTGTTGAACCTTAATAGTTTGTCATTATTATCCATGTTGTAATATCGGTTACACGTACACCCGTAACGGAAGTGCGTGGAGTTGTAACGCTGAATGCTAATAGTAACATTTTAATATTTTGTAATTATCATCCATATTGTAACGTAGGTGACACACCCTTGCGCAAGCGGAAGTGTGTTGAGTTGTAACACTAAAAGCTAACTTGTGACATTTTAATATTTTGTCTTTATCATTCATATTGTAACGTTGGTGACACACCCGTGACGGAGCGGAAGTGTAGGCTGTTGTAACACTGAACGCTGATAGTCAGATTTTAATATTTTGTAATTGTTATCTATATTGTAACGTTACGTAGGTGACACCCCCGTGACGGAAGCGGAAGTACGTGCTAATGTAACACTGAATGCTGATAGTGAAGGTTTTAAAAATGTCACCATAATGCCTCACGATGATGGGATCGGGGCGGATATTACAAAGGATGATGGGATATATTCAGCATATTTCACGAGTTTTCTTGGAAAGGGTCGGCATGGTGTCGAGGTAAGTGTCTTCTTTATTAAAATAGATGGCATTAGGAAGGATCTGTGTTTATATATTTATTTGTTTATTCTAGTTTTCTTTACAAGACAGAGTACTCTCGTTCAAGCCACAAGGTCTACTTTTCGAGAGAGCACTGTCAAAACACAGATTATGAATACAAACTAAACTTTGATACACAACGCAAAAACGCAGAAAGCGTAAGAAATGTCATAAAAATAAATGAATTGGGAATACAATATTCACACAAACATGTAAAATAATTATGAAAAACATAAGTAACTTGATATACAAATAGTTAATGTAATTAAACAGAATTCATGACATAGATTACTAAAAGATTATTTAGCGCTTATGCCATTGGGGGGGGGGGGGGGGCTTTTAAGGCGCCCTCCTCAGCATTTTTCGCGACAAGTCAGAAACGCTATAGGTTCTCGTTGTTTTAAGTCCCAACTTTTTGACGCCCGGGCCTGCGTTGTTTTGGTCATGTTATTATCATTATTGGAGTACTTCTCTTTTATTGCATTGTATTTCTGTCGAAAGTGAAAATGAAAATTTGATTTAATTTAATTCGTCCCATGTAGGTCCACGTAAGTGCGTCGCAAGAGACTAAAATGATATTATAGCAGTACTTCTCTATTACTGCACTGTATTCTTGTTGGAAATGGCAATAAAATTGAATTGAATTGCATTTAATTCGTGTCTTTTAGGTCCACGTGAGTGCATCGCAAGAGACCAAGCTGATCAAGGGAGGTCTGGTCGGGTACGGCGCCGCGTCTAACCCGGCCTTCACCGCCGAGGAAAGGACCATCGCCATCGAATACACGGGCGACTTTCAGAGAGAAATCACCGGTGGAAGCTTCGAGTGCACCACAACCGATTGTGGCAATAGTAAGTTTGATGATCATCATTTATGTGTTTTACCTTCATTTTTGTTTGAGAGGGTTGTGATTGAAAACCCGCGGGTTATGGAGATTACGCTCTCCCTTTCGACACCCTGGCAGCCCTCCCAAACCAACTGCAGGTCTTAATTATCTATTCTTGTGCCTGATTCTTGTTTGTTGTATCTTTTACTTACACTGTAATTGTCTCGTTTTTAATTTTCCGAATAAATAATAATAATAAGAAGAAGAATGATAATGATAATAATAATAATAATAATAATAATAATGATAATAATTTCATTACCAATAGTTTTATTCGTTACTTCCCGTCCCGCTTCATTCACCACTCGTGTTTTCTTCATCTGAGGTTCTCTCGGCGCTTGTGATTTCCTCACCTGAGGACGAGTTAGCTAAATCTACCTGAAACGTCGTGTTCTTTAAATTCTCTTTGTATACGTATACATGTCGCGTGTCATCACGAAATTCGACTATTTTGGAACTTATAAATGTTTCTTGAGAATGGTACAATCTAGTTTGTTGGTCTTTGTGCTTTACTGTTGTTGTTTTGTTTTTTGTTGAATTGTCTTGCTATTTTTGTTGTTGTTGATGTTTTTTATCTATTCAATTTGAATTCAACTTAATAAAATGAGGCTCAACTTCTTTTCTCCAGGTTCGGTTGACCTTTATCCGCCAGGCAGGATCACAGACTTGAGCGTTGCACGTGCCCACACCGACTTTGCGGTGTTACGCTTCAGTGCTCCCGGGGATGATCTGGCGACCGGTAGTGGTGAGTATTCGTTACAACACAAAACCAGGGTGCTAAAATTAACACTAATTCTATATATTGGGAACACCAAAACGTGTTGGAACAACACCATGAACGTGTTAGGTTCAAATGATAGGCCATCGCACATCGGATCTCATTCAGTTTGATTTCATTTGTTGCACAATATAAACATCTATTCGGTGTTCAATTAACACAATTATTTCTCGGTTTGTGTGTATTTTTAGGGGGGGGGGTTATTTTTTTTATTGTATCAACACAAATTATCTAGTCACGATCCAATGACTTTGTTTGTCTTGGAGAAAGATAAGTTTAAATAGAAAATAAACATATTATGTGGATGATATAAAATTTAGAAAGTTTCGTGCAGCATTGAAAACAAAAATCGTTCCAATGTCGATTTCGTCGTTCATGCTATTATTCTATATAATTTTTATATTCATATCATCTTATTCCGACGTGGGAAAATCAGATGATGAAAAGTAAGCTTGCGGTTTTGAAAAGAGGTAAAGATAATTGAAAAGGGAATTGCAATAAGTAAAAAATGATATAAGAAAAAAACATCACCAGCACTTTCATAAACCTCTTATTTCATACAACAAAGATTTATTTTCTTTTTGGTTGTTCTCGGCCCCGTAACATAAAGATCTCCAATCGATCGTACGATTGACATAAATCGCAAGTCTACGGGAAATCATGTACTAAAGTTTGCGATTGATCGCAAAATTGTTTGTATCTCTTTTATGTAACGGGGCCCTGATGTGATTCATTTCTTGCAGCTTCCTCGTACGAGATCCGTTATTCATCAAACTTCACCGAAATGACGAAGAATTTTAACACCGCCAACATTGTACCTCCTCATTGGATAACTGACGTCATGCAACCCCGGAGAGCAGGCGAAATAGAAAAACTCACGATATTATTAAACCACACAGGTATGTAAACACACTATGAAATTAGCCAATGACTTTCGTCGTTTTATTTTACCTTCTGAATAAAATTCAAAATCCAAAAAGCACCAAAGCGGGGTCAATTTCATTTGAGTAAAAAATAATGACTGGCATTCTGTGTTACTTTCAGATTGAATCAGTTCCCAGTAAACCGTGCCATTTTGTGTAAAATTAACTAAAGTTCTGAGTTGACGTACAAATACTTACTAGGTGGATCAATTTCTATGAATCTTTTAGAAAAAGCTTTTGACGTTTTGGATATACAACAACTGACTATTATTTTGTTTAATACTTTATTATGATTGTATTTAACGTCACATCCTATCAAAAATATATTTCATGAGATAATTTCTGCACTATCCTATATATTATAAATTTTGTCATTAGCTTCTTTTCTTCTTTCCCCAAACTCCCTTTCGCATTTCCCGACCAATTCTTCGTAAGTTACTCAAAAGTTGCTCATATACGGTATTTTCAAAGAGATGGGATTTTTTAATTCCAGTATAATGTAATCAGTGAATGAACAATAAGACTATAGTTATAAAGCAAATAATTCCTGTTTTCTTTGGTAATAATTCGATTATTTTTCTTTGTCTCTTTACAGAAGAGATGACGCTTATATTCGGTATCGTAGCGATAGACGATGCGAGCAACCGAGCAGAACGTTCGAACCTCGTCACTGTACAAGCGACACCAACCGCTGCACCACAGAAGAGCTTGGCACCGGGGGCTATAGCCGGTATCACGATTTCAATGCTTATCATCTTTTTATGTTTACTTTTCGTCGGTTTATTTTTAATATGGAGAAAAACGAGATCGCCTTCGAAATCAATATGCAATGGCAAACATCCAGTAGCGGTATGATGATGATGAACATGGTAAAAGGATTTCCAACTGTTTATGAACTATCGTGTAGCACAGCTGCTGAATGTTTACTATTGCTTTGCGAGCAACGATGGCAAAAGTGTCCACTTTTTTATGAACAACCCTGCACACAAAGATGTATGTTCAGCATGACATTTTCATGAATCACCCTGTACAAGCTGGTGAATGTTTACTTCTGCTGTGCAAGTAATGATGGCAGAACGATTCACCTTTTTATGAAGAACCGTGTACACGAAGCTTCAAGTTCAACGCGACATATTTTTATGGATCACACTGTACTAGTCGTATGATCTCTACCATTGCTTCGCAAACATTGCTGATTAAGGGATTTCTCTGTTCAATTCAACCGTGTACAAGAACCTTCAAGTTCAACATGACATATTTTGTGAACCACACTGTACTAGATGTTGGATGTCTACCATTGCTTTGCGAGCAATTATTCAAAGGATCCATGCTTTTTATGAGCAACCGTGTACAAGAAGCTTCAAGTTCAACATGGCATATTTTATGGATCGCATTGTACAAGCTAGTGTATGCGTACAATTCTGTTTACGAAGATGTATGTTCTGCATGACATTTTCAGGAATCACCATGTACTAACTGTTGGATGTCTACCATTGCTTTGCGAGCAAATATTCAAAGGATCCCTGCTTTTTATGAGCAACCGTGTACAAGAAGCTTCAAGTTCAACATGACGTATTTTATAAACCACACGGTACAAGCCGTTGGATGTCTACCATTGCGTCCAAAACAATGATTAAAATGATTTTCCCGCTTTTTATGAGCTACCATTAACAAGTATGTTAATGTTTAATGTTACTTTTTCTGAATTGAACTGTACTATTTGATTCATTTTTACTCTTGCTTTGTGAGCAATGATGACGAAATGATTCCCCCTTTTTATGAACAACCGTGTACATGGTGTACATGAATTTTCGTGTTCAATGTGACTTTTACGTGACTTGCAATGTAGCTGGAGGACGATTATCACTTTGCGATCAATATCTTTGAAAGGGTAACCCCTATTTTATGACTTGCCGAGTACAAGCAGCTTCATGTTTAATGTCACATATTTTATGAATCACACTGTACTAGCTAGCGGATTTTTACCATTGTTTTGCAAACAATGATGATTCGAATGATTTTCCCGCTGTTTATGAGCCACCGTGAACAAGAACCTTTTTTGTTCAACATGGATTTTTATGAATAAACTTTTACTTGCTGATGGTTGTTTAATATCGCTTGGCGAGCAATGGTCACAAATGGATCCCTGTTATTTATGGGCGACTGTGTACAAGAAGCTTCAAGTTCAACATGACATATATTTGTGAATCACACTGTACTACCCGTTAGATGTTTACCATTGCTTCGCGAACAATGATCATTAAAATGATTTCCCCGCATTTTATGAGCAACCATGAACAAGACCCGTCATGTTCTATGTGACTGTTTATGAATTGAACTGTACTATTTAATTGATTTTAACTGAGGAAAGATGGATAATGAGGAAAGATGAATAAAGGCTTTCCCCATTCTATGAAAAATTTTGGGCAGATTTCGTCTTCTTCAACTTTTTACATAAATTGCAATGTAGTTGTGGACGTTTACGCTTGCTTTGCGAGTAATAACGGCAAAAGGGTATCCCCCTAATATGATTAACCGCGCACAAGCAGTTTTGTTTTGAACGTATTTTTTTAATCGCACTCTACTAGCTGGTGGATGCTTACTATTTCTTCGAGAAAAAAAAACGGGGTACATAAAGCTTCATGCTCTAAATTATCCTTGTCTATGATCAATTCAGACGATCGATCGATAATTATTTCTTCATCAAGATATATCCACATTGCGCTGCACTTTACTAGTTACTTAATCCAGGTAAGGTAGGAATATTCATTCCTCGGAATACCATGTGCGTTTGTGTTCGCTGACATAATACCAAGGTAAAAGTAATGCAAATTTGACTTCAGCACTTTCAACCAATTTCAACTTTCTTGAAATAGTTCACTTGTGAAACGAATGTTGTGTTTATATATATATAAATGCATTTTAAGCTGCTCAAATTTGTTTTATAGTGATAAAAATAATGCCAAAGTTATGCTCTTATTTATTTTTGTGACAATTTGTAATTGCTATAATCGACCAAATTGCTTGTTGAAATATTCAGGATATCGTAACAAAAATATGAATTTATGACTTTTCCTCCTAAAGCATTACATATAGTTGACTGCAGTTTATCAGAATTGGGGGGCATGTATCATAAGAAATGCAATCAAACTAACTCTGAATATTAATCGTAAGTCTATGGCATAAGATGGATCTGAGCTACGATTAAATCTCAATTTATCGTATCTCTTTTATGTTACAGACCCCTAGTGTAACTAATGATACATAATCCTGAATATTTAACTTTTATGTGTTCCATTATTCTGTCTTGCCAGTATAATCCAAGTATTTTGTGGTATTTATCAATTCATTCTGAATCTTTTCAGGTCGGAAAATAAGTCCTTCGTGTTCAAATGTCTTGATTCTTTTAACTAGTCAATATTAAATTATGACAAAGTCTAATTCCTTCTGTAAATTACTATTGTTGCTATACCTAAGAAAAATTATGCCATCCGCTCCTCAAGACAATCATTTTGAAAATGTACATAATCCATACTTATTTGACATTTTTTTCAAATTCAAAGTAGTAAATAAGCAACTCCGATAAGTAGAATAAAATGAAAACATATCATTGCATTATACCAATGTATTATGTGACAATGTCTTAGGTTTTTAGCGAGGCTAGAAATCTTTTATGAATATAAAGGTTTTGATGTGTTGCCAATTTTAATGTGTATAAAATACAAACTGGTGTAAAGCCTTCTTTAGTGGGCATTTGGATTCTGTACATTATTTTTGTTCTATTTATCTATTTTCTATGTCATCTCCATGTGGTGCTTTCAAGTATTGTTTTTCAAAAAAGAATGCTTATTTGTTTGAATAAGTAATATATCGCTGAAATAAATGGTTTCAGAATAGCACAATGCAACAGTTGATTTTTGCGATCCTTATACACTGTGAGCTTAAAGATATAGATTAGTAATGACCAGGATGCAGAAATTGATGTTAAATGAGCTGATGTATTTGCAAGATGCTGTACATGCCTAAATATATCTATGTAGGATATTAGGAGTACATTTATGCTCGTATTCTATGTATTTTACGTCGAACAGGTCAATACGCCATCGTTCCTGCGGTGTGCTAAGTGCTTTAGCGCGGGAGAGCGTCGGCCTGAAATTGGCGGTGCGATCGGTGGTATTGTCTGCGGTGTGTGGGTTCGCGTTCATTTTGTACGTGAAGCATGTTCTGTGAGGAAGTACGACCGCACCAGGTTATTTTATTTTGCGATAATTAAGCCATTTCTAGGTCGATTTCATTCAAACAAACTATGAACATGCTCTAATTTACAATTGAAAAAATGCATTATGGTAATAATTTTACTGCAGCTCGCAAACTAGTTAAATATCTGAAGCCCCCTCCTCCCAAAACTAGTCTTTCCCTTTAAGGAACAATGGCCTGAGACAAATTAAACGAACATTAGCTAGATATGGACACAAAAGAAATTATCGTCGTTCTCATTTGTGAAAAATAATGCTGAACAAGATTGGCATCTGGGGCTTTCTTGTGTGATCATGAAGCTATTGAAGGGTGTTGTTTACTTTGTCCTAGTCCTTTGTCCCTTTTGCTCATAGTAAAGTACAATGAATATAAACAGTTGAGTGTTGAACAAAAGACCGAGGGGAAGATGAGATGAGCAAAATGAGATAGGCAAGAAGAATTATGAGAGATAGATGGAAATGGATGAAAGAGAAAGAAAGAGAGAAAGAGAGAACTAGAGAAAGAGAGAAAGAGGGAGAGAGACATGGTGGCATGAGGCATGGGCAGAGAAAGAGAGAAAGAGAGAGAGAGAGAGAGAGAGAGAGAGAGAGGGAGAAGAAATTTTGAAGGCAGAGAAGAAATGATAGAAAGAGAAAAAGACAGAGGCGAGATTGGTAGCGGGCAGCCTTAGATGTCCAGGCATAGATTGTGTGGATTGTGTGTGGGGGCACAACAAGTGAAAGTGACGAAAAACAATACAAACGACAAAAAATAAAGAAATAGATCGAAATGAAACGGTCGAAATTTACATTTAATCAATATATCATATTTTCTCAGTTGAGGGCACTACAATCTTTGGGCAGCAGACTGTCCACACAAATGTTAAAATCTGCACAAATATTCTGCCAGAAGCTCAAAATATTCCAACCAATAGTTTTGCAACCTTTTCCCAAAATTTGCAAAATTCCATAAGTTATTTTTCGTGAACTCCTCTCTTCTCTGCGATGTGTTATATATAACTCACCATAATAATCCTTCAGAATAGTTGCGACTTGAGCACTTTTTGTTGTTGAAAAAGTGGATTTGGCGCCATACAAAACCTATATATGATAACTATTATTATAAGTTAGACATACTTTTCCCGATATTGTTGTGTGGATATATGTTGCCCAGTGCTCGGTTAACTTCTGCCCAAATTTAGAGTTTAGTACTCATTATCATGTCGTACAAATTTTATATTCAAATTCAAGTCATCAGAACGGCCATCATCACCGTCATCACCAGCAACTGTATCGTTGTCCCGGGGAGCGGTCCCGCGCTCGATCTCATGCGTGCCGGTGAGATGGTCAAACAGCGGAACCCATAACAGTTATATTTTGGCCCCAGTCCATATTGACCCCCTGATAAGGATGTATTCACGTTGCCCGAGAAAGGAGAGAGGACAAGACCTGTAACGAATGAAAGATAGAAGCATTTGTGATTATTCGCTGAAAATTTTGAAAATAAGGTACGAGAAATAACTTATTTCAATTTTTTAAATTCCTCTTCATCTTCTTCTTCTTCTTTTTCTTATTATTCTTTTCTCCTTCTTCTTCTTCTTCTTCTTCTTCTTCTTCTTCTTCTTCTTCTTCTTCTTCTTCTTCTCCTCCTCCTTCTGAATGAACGAGAGAGAGATGGGGAGAGGGAGCTAAAGAAAGAGAGGAAGAGAGAGAGGAGAGAGAGAGGGAGAGGGAGAGAGAGAGAGAGAGAGGGAGAGGGAGAGAGAGAGAGG
>BQKZ01002021.1:67545-87047 GCA_036244855.1 Temnopleurus reevesii
CTATGTTAGTTCAAAATGTGCAAAAACATATCTAAAAGTGAAAGAAAATCAGCTTTTAGAGATAACATTCTACAGAAGTAATTGGTATTCAGAATTACCGATTATTCTGGGATCCGTAAATCGTTGACCACTGGCGAGCCCCTTCAAGATTTTATATCTGACTCTAGTAGCTATCACTTCCTAAATCGTTATTCCTCTCTTTTATTTTGTATTCATTACTGAAATTAAACAGTCTACTGCTTTCATGAAGGTACAGAAGTCAAAATGTACTACCCTTCTATCGTGACAAAAAAAACCCCGCTGTTATGGCTGTTGTACCAAATCAAAGAGGTATCCATTCGAATGCGTTTCACATCTATAAAGAAGGCACGTTTCCATGAAAGTGTAACTAACGTGATGGAGTTGTACAACAAACGTACATAAGGGGGCTATCACCACGATTGCACGACTAGCTTGCGACCAGCTTGCAACGGTTCCTTTTTTTAAGCTGTCGGACGATCGATTACGTAGTGTCGTGCGATCGCCCGCAGCTGTTGCGACTGATTGCACGATTCAAATGATGATCGCACTTGGAGGCATTTGAACAATTAAGAAGCGACCGCTTAGGATCGATTCAGTCTAAATTCAATCGTAAGATCGAGCCTAAAGGCCCGGGAACACCAAACACGGCACAGCATCACGTCACGGTATTAATGCAATATATTGGTTGTAACTGGCCAGCGAGCTCCTCCGCGCAAAGCTAGGATGTTCAACAATTGGTCAATCACTAGGGAGATATTGCGTAAATGCTGTGCCATGATACCGTGCCGTGTTTGGTGTGCTGGAGGCTTAAGCTCATTAAAAAAATTGTTGCACATCGTTGCATGACCTGTTACAACAACTCATATTACCTGTTGGTAGCAGTAATTAAGTCAATTATACCTACATTGTTGCACGACCGGTTGCATGCAGCAGTGCAACATTGTGCAACGGTCGTGAGACCATTGAACGTTCGATCGTATGATGAAATGCGATTGAATTGGACGTTTGCTACATGGTCATCCTCCTTTTTTTTGTTTCCTTTTTTTAAAATAATTACTTCTTACACTTTGGCACTTTAAAGTTAATAATGAAATGAAAGAAGTTCAAAATGGACTAATCGTGTGGATCTCTTTCTGGATGCACATCCCTTTGTACCAAACCTACGACCGAATGATCGATCGCATGATCGTAAAAGCAGTTGTTACGCATTTCTTATCTGTGGCAAGATCACAGATCCTTCACCACCAGATTTGATGTTCTAGTGCAACAATATTTGCAATCAATCCTGTAGCATGATAGCTGTGATATTTCTGGAAGCTCGTTTTGCAGTGTTTTGTGACCTCATGCGCTCACAAGCGATCGTAGGCTGTTGTATGCAGTCGTAATAGCAATCGTACGATCATTGTGAAAGCCCCCTAATGAAAATGGTAATGAATTACCTGTACTGATATTCTGCGTCTCACGTTGGAATGAAATCCCTCCCAACATAGCACCACTGAACCGATCAGTGACGGCGTACAGTCGCACAAGGAACTTCGTAGACGGGTCCTCTTGCGTCACTTCATATACTCCATTTTCCAACGTTTTGACGAAGTAACAGTAACAATCGAGTTGACTATTACGTGATACAGTTTCATTTTGTACTTCCATAATAGTTACGTTGAAGCAATGCTTGAGTGAACCGATGACCGATGATCCATTTAATCGCAGAACATCTATCCCTGAGTACGGCGCAATAATGTCAACGTACTGTGTCTCATCAGGTTTGCTATTAACGACAAATGTTACGTTTCCATGGAAACTTTGCGTCGAAGGAATCGACGCCATACTCGGATCACCCGACTCATTTACCAACCCACTTGCCATGTATTGCATAACCTGTATAGGCGCATCTGCGTTGATCACACAAACGACATCATTGTATTTTTCATTTACAGAAATATCAATGTGCGCCCTCGCCTGAAGGGTCTCATTACGTCGTGCATTTTCGCCACAGTTGAGGAAATATACACTTGTGTTTGGATAGAAAGCGGACACGCGTATTACCCAGCCATTTGCGACGCCGTGAAAAGGAGGAACAAAATGGCGCCTCCCCCATCCCGAAACCGGAATCAGTTGTTCTATAATGAATCCGCGCTCGAGTTCTTTTGATACATCCGAGGCGACACTTGCTATCTTCACAAAGCTGGATCCAGCGACCACGGATACAGGTTTATCTGCAAGGATCGAGGTTCCTGTGATGCTTTCTCCGCCCTCAGCAGTTTCGAGCACTGCCGATTGGCCCATATGAAGAACAATGCTTCCGTTAAACTCGGTTCCGTTAAGCGTACATCTACTTACACAGTCAATTGCTACGGTTGTATTGTCGGTTATGGCTGATATAACCGCTTGAGGGCGTCCGCTTTTAAGTGGTGTGTAGGTATCTATAAGGTATTCATTTCCGAGATCACCATGGGGGAGGGCGAGGAATCCCCCGGTGTTGAATCCTGCTTTAGACCACACTATCCCATGAACGGTAATATCCGCGCTTGACTTAATCTGCACAGTCCCACATGCTTCATTTAGACGTATGGAATATGAACTCCCGATTAAGCAAGTCTCTATTCTCAGACATTGTTCAAGAATACAAGTTTTATCCGATGATTTCCTTGTTATAATCACCTCAGCAACGAAGCCGTCCATCAGCGTTATAAAACCGAACGTATACATTTTGATCCATGTCCGATTTTGTGGAAGAACTGGATGGAAGGAAAAGCATGATAGAATATACGTCAATAACCTTTGGGGATATTTGCAATCGTACGCCATAACCCTTCACCTGAGCAGTTGTCGTTATACCGAAGTGACTTTTGCAGTTTTTTCTGCTCAACGACCCAAAGTAACATCAAGTTGTAGAGGCCTCAACATTTTCCACGTTCTTGACTATTCCGGCATGACGTTCGCTGTATTACGCACCCTGTCGCAGAGTTTGCACCTAAGAAAATGTGATGAATCGTCCGTATAGTCGTGGGTACCTCTGAAACAAAACTTTGTGTTAAACGCATGACTAAAAATTCTGTTAGTACAATTAACGACGTACATTGTGGAAAACAGAACAAGCACCACCATGGCATTCAGATCAGAAATAATTTCACCAATGGATAATAAGCGCCAATGACTAAGGGTAAAAAGAATATAAAGTGTATATAAATTAAATGCAATCTGACGAATGAGCTTTGCACTTAATTTATTCATATACCGCCTGCATACATTTTATCCTGTGTACCAAGGGATCATGGTGCAGTGGAAAGGAATGAAAAAAAAACTTCACCAGATCACACTAGCCCACGCTGCAAACTGTTGAATTATGACTGCAGACCAGCAGATAGACAGTTTCTTTGAGAAAACATGAGAATTGGACAACAAAAGATGTACACCATATAGGAAAAGGAAATCGATTTATCTTTTACAAATACTGTGAAGAGGGAAAGACGGGGGATAGCTTTGTTGTTATTATCTATCATCTGTGCCAGCAAAGAGAACTGTTCACGTACAATGTACCTGACAGATGTCAATCGTACGTTTTTTCCTGAATGATCAGTTAGCAATCTATGCCGATGCATGTTATGTACCCCTTCCCAATAATAGTAATAATACAAATAAAGAAGATCGTGCTGGCAACGATGATTTAAGTTTTATTCACGCAGGGTAGTTGAAATAAACTGCTATCCTCGAGGATAGACGACAATGGTGATGAAAATGGAGTAGACATAAAAAATAAAATAAAAAAAGAGACGAAAGAGATTGTTTGATTGATATATAAAGATGATGATGTGAGGATGACAATGGTGGTGGTAGCGATGTGGTAGCGATGTTTGAAAATGAAATGACAGAAATTACATTAGACATTGACAACGATCTCTATAACCGAAACGTTGGTATAACGTTATTTAACAGTATTTAACAGTATGTGTTGTTGTTTTTTTGAAGGGGCGCCAAATCTTTATTGGAAGCGTAGTGGTAAACTGATTCAAGTCTCAGCTTTGAGCGAAATTTTGTTGGTTACAAACGTAACTGTTGCATAAATTTCATACAGCAAGAAATTCATCCACGTTTTTCTGTATTTAAGCCACATGAGGTGGAAATTATCCGGGCAGGAACATTAATTCCTTGAAATACCAAGCATGATGTGTAGCCGGACTGAATCTGTGGCTACAAAGCGCATTTAAGACTTTCAAGAGTGGATACATGCGCTCTGCATTTCGTCGGTATCATTTCAATTCAACCTTTGCCGGTATACCTTAACATCATATTGTGTCAAGAACAACCACACATGAACGACATGCTAACTGAAGTATGGACTTTACATGTGTATTGTTCGTCAATCGCCCATGTTTTTCGGGAGACTAAAGAAAGGTCTCAATGCCAACTGTCTAATGTTGAACTTTTCATTTTAGTTGGTCAACGTTGGTAGAGCAACATTCCCCACATGATCTTTTTAACAAAACAAACATGTTGCTGTAAAATCCGTTATATTGGGGACCTTGTAGTCGCGGAGTAAGTTGCTTATAATCTTTCTTTGAGCGATGTGCAGATATGACTAGCTGGTCGACACAATGACAATTGATACCATTGTGTACGGCAGTGTAACATATTATTTTCGCCCGACAATGATGCACCGTGAAATCAGTAAGGAGTTTGTCTCTACATCAGTGAAGTCGTGATGCCGGGACACCTTTGTCCGTAGATTTAGTCAATAAGACGATGTAATTTACAGGAGCAGTGTTGGGGAAGGGGATCATCGGATGGATCAACGGATGGATCCATATGTCTGGGTTTCCTTGTATTCTTGAATGTGAAGCGTATGGCAACAAGACAGTTTCCATCTAAATGTTGTGAAGACTCGTCGTCATGTAAACCCAAAAACTTTGCGGTGTCATCTGATTAGGATCTATATATATCTCCTGTCATCGTTATTTATCCTTTTAAAATTAACTAGATTCGTGCTGAGTATTTCCAAACTAAGCTGTGTCATCTAGGTAGGATCCATCTATACCTCCTGTCATCATCGTTTATCCTTTGGAAAGGAACTCGGTTTGTACAAAGGTGAATAATTTGTTGCTCTTCAATGAAGCACAAAGACCAGTAAACCAGTTAATATTTTTCAACGGCTAAATGGTGTAACTTGAGCCTCAAACTAAGCTCATCTACCTAAGATCCATCTATATCTCCTGCCATCATCGTTTATCCTTTAGAAAGGAACTCGGTTTGTACAAGGGTGAATAATTTGTTGCTCTTCAACGAAGCACCAAGACCAGTAAACCAGTTAATATTTTTTTCAACGGCTAAATGGTGTAACTTGAGCCTCAAACTAAGCTCATCTACCTATGATCCATCTATATCTCCTGCCATCGTCGTAAATCCTTTGAAACTGAACTCGGTTCGTGCTCAAATGAATATTTCGTTGCTCTTCAACGAAGCACAAAGACCAGTAAACCAGTTAATATTTTTTCAACGGCTAAATGGTGTAATTTGAGCCTCAAACTAAGCTGCGTCATATTACTAGGATCTATCTATATCTCCTGCCATCCTGGTAAATCCTTTTAAAATGATCTACAGTCGTACCCAAATGAATATTTCGTAGTTATTCAACGAAGTACCAAGACCAGGAAACCAGAAAGAATTTGTCTTCAACGGCTAAATGGTGTTGTTGTGCCACAAACCAAGCGATGTCATCTGCCTAGATTCTAGGTGGTTGTACCATAAATATTTATTTTGCTTAAAGGAAAAATAGAAAACCCTGGAAGGCAACTTCATCAACACTTCCAGCTTCATTTAACATTATAATAAGAATATAATGAAAAGGTCCTATTATACATACGAATGTAAAGCAGAATGTTCAGATTGCATATCACCAACAATTTGCCATATCTTGTCTTGGCTCCGTAAAGAAGCATACAGCTGGATCTGTCTTCCCGGGTATATAGAGAAGTTTTTGTGGACCTCCAATAGCATCAACGTATTCTAGTTTGTCATTACTAGAACGCTGCTATCCATCTAATTTCTAGTTCTAATCATTTGCTTTACTGGGTTAGGGATGATGGTAGCAATTAATTAGCTTGGTTAATATCGCCGAATATAGTAGCTGACATGCATAATATTGTGCTTTAAAGCAAAATCTCACTCGGCAACACTAAAACCGGATGTGAACATATCTTCCACAGAACCCCGACAAATGTTAGAATGGCACGAGCAAGTTACATCATGTATATTGACTCTAATCTACGGCCAAAATGGTACAATGAAAACTACTATGAGATATAATGGAACTAAGCACATGCTCGGTTCTAACATGATTCCACTGCTGCACAATATAGAGCGATTTTATGTTAGACTATAATATCGGTTTTGAACTGTAAGGTTACCTGTTACCGAATAATTACGAAATGAAACATCTGCCAACATTGCTCCTCCAACACGTGTTGTATGCGCGTACAGTCGAACGAGAAACGTCTCCGATTCGTGTATACTCGTCACGTTGTATACACCGTTCACCAGCTTCGTGTGGAAGTAACAATAAGAATCAGCTTCTAACTGGCCAATACCGGACATCTCCCGAACATCCTCGGAGATATTGAAACAGAATCCGAATAAGTCGCCGATATCATCTCCGTTCAGCTTCATACCCTGTTTCCCGCGTTCCGACGCGATAATGTCGACATACTGTACGATGATATCATGGACCGGCGCAATGTTGGCAGCATTTTGAACAACAAAAGTTGTGTTCCCGTGGTAGTTTTGCAGCGGTGGAACCAGATTCATACTCGGGTCACCGTTTTCATTATTTCTAGAACTCGCCATGTATTGCATCACCTGAACTGGCATATTTGATGATATCACACAAACTGATTCATTCATGTTTTCGGGGACAGGGATGTCGAAATGTCCTCTTCTGCTGAGTGGCCTCATATACGCAGGGTAGTTTCAGCATCCAACAAGCCATACACTGGTGTTCGCGTAAAATGCCGAGACGCGAATGACCCAACCATTGGTAGCCTTCTGGAAAGGTGCTACAAAATGGAGTCGGCCCCACTTCGAGACGGGCATCAGCTGCTCGATAATAACACCGTGGTCTAAGTTTGACGGGCCTGCATTTGATTCCCCTTTTATTTCCACATTCCTTGACCCAACAACAACGGAAACGGGCTTGTTTGCCCGAATGATTGTACCAGTGAGATCTGCTCCATTCATTGTCACTGTCAAAATAACTGAGTTCGTTGCGTTCAAAGTGGAATTATTAGAAAGCGTACCTCCGATCTGCCCGCAAGCATTGCACTCAATCATCACACTTGTGTCATTCTTCGTTGCTGTTATAGCAGCTTCAGGGAATGTACCTGGAGGCGGCGTATACACATCAATCAGATACTCCATTCCAAGATAGTCATTGGGAAGAGCTAAGAAACCCCCAGTGAGTATCTCCCCACTTTTAACAACTCCATGAACAGATATATCACCATCGGCTGTGATAGCGATACATTCTCTGCTTGGTTCAAATAACCAGGTTTAATCATTTCCGTCGAAACAGTGATGATACCCTGAACATAAATCACTGACGCATGTCGGATCTAAGGATTCCTTTGTCACGATTACCTCCGTTTTGAAATCAGTGAAGTCCACAAAGTTAAATGTGTAACTTCTTCTAAGCATCGTCTTCTGTAGAGGTTCTGAATAGGAAAAAAGAAGAGGGGAAAGAAAATGTTACCATAACCATGACCCGTACAGAAAGCGTATGAAAGAGCAATGTGAAGTATGTATACTCAGAGTATCAATGCGTGTAAATGAACCTGTACGAAAACTAATTTCATACTAAAATAATAGCTTACAACGTAGATTGTAGATTCCTGTAGATCATATGCTAACGCATTTGATGAGGGGCACTTTTAGTATGCAAGAAAAAACAAAAGAGAAATATACGAAATCAAAATAGGAATCTATGGGAAACAAATGCGACACCCGGCCATCACCCCTCTGGGTTAATTTAAAAGATGTGGTTGCCATATCCGCGTATATCTGAACAACGGTACATCCCTATTAGAACCTTGCTTATGTAGTCGGCGATTTCATAGTCAAACACGAAACATTTATCATTGGCTGCCATACAACATGTAGGGAAAACAAGCAAAATGCTCAAGTATGCATGGTGCACTCTATCAACGCTCATATTATGCTGACTATATCGAAAGTATTTAACTATTCTGTCAATAAAAACACTCAACCAAATCAAATACTACACATAATACTATACATATACACAAACTATAGATTAATCTCTATTCCAAGAAATGGGTGAACGTACATTATTTTTCCGACCATAACAGAGGGTGTCATATCTACATTGATATGTGCGCATTATATCCATACGTAAATAATGCATGGAACTTTCCATTGCTTGTCCGCGCCGATTTGTTGACAATGGGCGTAAATGAAGCAATTTGAAAAAGACCGAGTATCCCAGACAAGATTTGAGTACGATCAATGTATTATCCATACATAAATGGATCAATACAGTCTGATAGAAGGTTCGCTTTCATTAGGAAAGAGGAACATTTTGATAGTCTCCTAGTCTGAAGGCAACTACAGAGAATCAAAAAGTCTATGCAAAGATTTGCTTTAGACTCCTGGGGATAAAAACAAATGATATAGGAAATTGAGACATTATTTCGTTGTGCATATGCTCAGGACTTAATGGGTAACTCTGTACATTTCACGAATGAAAAGTAAAATGCAAAACTGGGACGCATATATATGTGCAATTTTCTCTTTTTTCAATATCATGACCGATACATTTTGGCGTTCAGGGATGCGGAGTCTATTTTTATGTCTAATGGATCCGCCAATCGTAAAATATTTGGCGCATATTCGTAATCTGTAGCTGCTGCATTTTTTTAACATTACATAGAATTTGCATCCCTTTGCGAAACTCGTAAAAAATATTCCGTCGTACGAAAAGCATAATTTTCATATTTTTCATTTGGTTCTATTTTTTATGCAAGATCGCCTATCATTTTACGCTGCAAAGGCTTTCCAATGTTTGTATTGCGTTCAATATTTTCAGAACTATCTAACGTTTCTGGCAATTTTATCTGGAGGGTTAACTATAAATGTTTTTTGTGTGTCTTTTCCAGTTTAGATGATGAGCATTTCACAATCCTTCCACGTTATCTGAGGCTGGAATGTCTTTAGCACCCATTTTAAATTATGTGTAATAGGTTACAACTTAGATTTACAACTTGAACGCATGTGCATTAGTAAAGCTAATTCTGTATTTCTTTCGATGTAGTAGCTGTTTGAGGAAAACTAAGCCTGTATCTCAATATCTTCATGTGTTTTCTCAAGTGTCTTTGTAGTGAAAATGGTGACTAAAATAGATGAATTAGAATTAAGATGAATGAGATTAATTATTATTAAGAATATAAGTAGCAATAAAAATATATTCATAATGAATGAATCTATATGAAACTTTTAGTGCGGATATGTTCAGTGCATATACTACGCATGGCTGGGGAAAATATATAATAAAACCATCAGAGGATTCGAACCCATGACCTTCAAGATTCTAGTCTAAGATTATATTAACTTACTTACCTATCCTCGTATTGCATTCCATGAATACGCAAAGAGAAAAACAATTTATTATTTTATCAGTAACATAATGTTAATTGTACTGGTAAGAATTCCCTCTGATGGACGAGGATGATCACTAAAACAAAGATGAAATCGTCGACAAAGTTTACGAAAACAGAGAGGAAATACAGAAGTAAAAAAACAGTTTAAAGTAAAAACATTCGGTAAGGGCTTCAATGGCTTCTTACAGAAAATGTATGAAATATATTAATTTGGTCAATAACCATATTGTGCTGATGACAAGTCCTAGGATGAGAACCCTCTGGCGGATCAAATGCAGCAGTTTACTATCTTACGGATATCCAAACCTTTGATGGAGATGAGGATGATTACACAGATGATAATGAAACCTACGACGAAGTTGACGAAAAGGGAGAAGGTAATGTAGAAAGTGAAAACAGTTTGAAGAAAAGCATCTAGAAGGGATGTACGGTTTCTTACAGAAGAAGTGTGAAATATCTAAATTCTAAAATATGGCCGTACTGTGCTGATGAAAGATCCAATGATGAAAACCCTCTGGTGAATCGAATTCTTCGCCTTACCTGGACCCCCACAAGAATACGTGACATTCAGATACTTGTAGGTGTTCGGGCATGGATCATCTCCAAGATCATTGGTCGGTGTAAGCGTACAGGACCTGTTACCATCACAGGACCGAGATATCACATCTTTCACCGACACGCCGCAGTCCGTGTTGGAGGTCTGTGGGTGCTCGCAAGTGATATCATCGGATCTACCGTAGAAGGCGTCAACAATTTTGATTTCACCCCTCTCGCAGTCGATTACCCCCTCCTCCCCTTCGCAAATGATACTGGTCTCTGGATGTAAATTGAAAGTTGGTGATTAATTTTTTTACAGACACATTGGTCGTACGTACCCTGATAGAAATGGCACAGTGTTCCCTTCGTGTGAATTATAGTGTGATATGAAAGGTGAGCACATTGTGAAAGCAGTGTAGAAAATCGCTTCACAGAGGAATATATGAGATTATGTGGTTGAGTGGTATGCTATCCTTGTGTTTTCAGGGCATGAGAATGTGCAAAGGTGTGTGCTGTTAGAACACACAAAGTCCTCAGCTGAACTAGATATAGTCGCGCGTAGTTTTATGACATACTTACCTTGTATCAAAATTGTGGCAATGTTTCAACAGTCTAAACTGCCTGCCGGTGGCACGTATTCCTGTGATAACCCCTGTCATATTAATCATTCGCTAAACATAAGGGTTATTTGGTCGTCACATATGGTTCATTCTTCTGTTTGATTTGAGGATTAGGATGTACCGCGGTTAGGGTTAGGTTTGAGGTTAGGTCTGAAGAGTTGATCAATTGTCAGCAAATGTCATGGAAGGTGTAAAATACGCATGTGTTGTGCCAAAGATTACTTATGGGTGTTAACGCGCATACGGCCAATGCGTTCTCATTGCAGGCATGCATGACCATGCAACAGCACTCACACGTGCACCTATATACATGGTTCCAGCAAAGGAAGAGGCCAAATGTATTAGCAGATTACTATCGTCCTCCATCAGGAATGTCTATGTTGAGCGTCTTGTAGATCTTGTAGTTCAGAGGGCGACAACTATAGTGCCACACTATCCGCGGCAATTTTGAGCGAAGATTGCCGCACAGATAAACCACGGATTTTTTTTTACCTGGAATAGCGACTGAGCAAGCTTTATTTCGCAGCTCACAGCTCGGCAATTGCAAACGTATGTGTTTCGTACGTTTTTAGAAGAAAAAAAATCGTAGCCGAAGAGGGGACGAATCAAAGTTACACGCGACGACAACATGGATCGGAAATTCGTACGAAGTGTTCCCTGTTTCTGAGCTTGTCAAGGCGCGTAAACAAGGAAAATTTGTAAATATCGTTGTTGTCAATACGCAACATGCCGATCGTGCGCGCTCGCAACCGGAAGTCATGTCGATCACGACGCCCTGACTTGAAGGTTAAACCAGTACGTGCTACCTACAAATCTGCATCCCGATCTACAGAGGCTACTTGAGCTAGCCGGGCTGAGGTTTTGGGGGTTCTTGTTGTACATTTGCACTAGGGAAACTTCTAATTCGCCAGCCGAAGGAAGCTTTGGGGAAACACTCATAAGAGTCATTATCAGTGTACGCAGTGCGTTCGTGCAGTCTATCAAAGATGCAGGGTCATGCAACTCGGGCAGTGTAGCATCTTGTGCAACTGGTTTAGTGGGTTTTCGAAATAGGTAAATGGTGGCTTGTGGATGGTAGATAACCCAACGCGCATTTAATCTGCGCATATATATTGACAAGTGCGCAACAGATATACGCATATTTAAATGCGCACATCGGGTGCGCACTCGCTTTCTACCGTCCACTAGCCAACGACCACCAATCTCGAAAACCACAAAATATGATCCGGCAGCATGCGCCCGAATCATCATCGGCAGTCTGTGTTAGTCAATGCTCGTCACAATGGAAGAATAGACATGCGTGTTGGTTAGTTAGTTAGGGATATTGGAGTCTTACGAGCTTCGGGAACCTGGGTGGGATCTCCCTGGCCATCTTTAGGCCGGTGATATCCGCTGGGGCGTGGTCTGATATTCTCCGATGAAGGCTGATAATCATACTGATATTGCAGATAACTGGACCATGGTGAAGAAACTGTATGTATTGAAATATCTGATGTTATCCGTAGGATTTGAGTATAATCAGCGAACATTTTTTTTCAAATTGAAATGAAGCCAGCAATAATGTTAGCGTAATATCTACTAGGACTGGGTGTCGCATGTACAAAATATCTGGGAATGTAAGAATTGAGGATTTAATAGGTTAATGATATGGTGTTTTCATTTTAGTCAACTGTGACCAAGGAAATGTGGACCGGAAGAAAAACGTCATACTTTTGCCCGTCTAGCTGTGACTTAACAAATCAAAAATTATACTTCCGAAAGAACGACACGATATAAATTAAAATAATTTTGTGGCGTAACAAAAAATTGACGCACAAAACTATGAAGTACTACTTCTTGTCGACATACACTTCGTCACAGTTGACTGAAATCGAAAACTCAATAATGACAAAAGTAACCAGGAAATAAAATACAGTAATGTTAATTTTGGTTATAAGAGCAAAAGCAATGTTAGTAACATGTATAGCATTTTCTGTAATCCTTATAAAATATATAATAACGTTCATGTTTTCACGAAGTAACGATAGCAAAAGGACATTTTTTGGACGAAAACAATTAGCATTCTTTTGTAGAATTGGCACGCCGTTCAATAGGATGTTCTTTCAATTGTTGCTATGTTGGGTTGTTTTGTATTCATACAACGATTCCAAATAACTGCCGTCATTTCGTGAAAACACGGACGCTAATCTGATTCAGATGATATAAAGAATGATAAATGACACTGTTAGTGAACATGACATTATTTTTGTACATCTCCGTCACAAGTGGTATCATAAAAGTACAAAGTACAAATTTTTAGTTTGATGAATTTTGAATATTGCGTTAAAACGATGGACAGAAAAAGTAAATTACGTTTAGATATGAACTTATTTTCATTGTTATAATAAATGTTGATAACAAAATATCATAATGTGTATGTGTGTGCGTGTGTGTGTGTGAGTTGACTCCATGCGCGATTTCAGCGTCAAATTATTATTAAAAAGAAACACCATCAAAGCCCTAAATGTATTTTCAATGAGAACACTATTAAAGTGGCTCTGCAGTGTACCAGACATTTGCCGAATATAACACTTTCGTAATGTATTCAAATAATTTTATCAAAAAATGGAAGGAATGTGGATATCATGCAGTGGTTGTTGCTACAATGTTGTCAGTGGTTGTCGAACTAGCAACGTTAAGTACGCAAGTGTAATTTTTACTTTTATACATACTCTTGTTATCTTTTGGACAGCTGAAGACATAGTTCGTCCTGGAGAAAATCTGAATTAATTTGAATACATTGCGATGCCATTAATTTACTAATTGATAACTGTTGTCAATTACTGGTGCAGGTGCAGAAGAATAAAAATATATATACTGCTTTGTTGATGCAGGTGGTCCTGGTTGTCCTGAAACATCCCCTTACTTGGCAGCTGAACACCATGAAAAGCCTTATCCTCTGTAAATGAATTAAAAGATTGCGCTGACGTAAATTTGTCAAGCTTGCCAGAGGATTGCCAACATGGCAATGCAATGCAGTCATGTATGCAAACGGTATTCCAAGTATTGCAATTCAATTGTTGCGAACAGGTTTAAGGAATACCACGTAAACTTGTCAAGGTAACTGTAAAACCAGACACCACGGAATCAAACATTTGAGACCGATAAAATTAATAATTTTCCAAAATGTTAAAACTGCTACAGGGAACCGTTTTTCAACTGTAGTGTCTCTACTTTTGTATGAAAAGTTTACATGTGTCTGACGCAGAGCGGAGGTTATGAGAGTGTGTATACGGTATACGTGTACGGAAATATAGATACATTTCTATCCATCTGTCGACTCTCTACATTCCAACGGTTTTACATGTTCAGTGCACATTTTAGAATTATCTAAATCTGAAAGGCTTATTTTGATAATGCATCACAAAATTAATCTTAACAAAGACAAAATATATGGATAGTTTTATTTTTAGACCCCAAAAATCTGTTCCATCATTTAATTCTAAAAGTCGTATTATGATAATGATTAAAAGATGAATCAAAATAATTTCCTGAATTCTTTTAGCCTCAACGTTCTTAAGTCCGGGTAGCTTTATTTTAAGAGTGTTCTGTTCACCTGATCAGTTCACGCTGGACCTGCTAATGGGACAAAACGTTAAAGCCCAAGAATAGTTTTTGGTAAGGATTAAGAAATGTGAATTTTGGGGATGTGTATCATGACATATAATTCTTATACGCATTTTGAGACCACAGCATATCTTTTTTAAGAACTGATTCTTTGAAAATTTGAATTTGACCGTTAGATCATATTTAGCGCCCTCTCTTGGTTATAACAATATTTTGCTTGTTATCGTATATATACAAAGTTATTTCCGAGATTTGACAATATAATGAAAATAAGGTATACACAACAATCAAATTCTGAAATTTTCATCCAATTCTGTGCATGAGAATTTTTCCTTAATCAAGAAAGAAAATATTGAATTGGTATCGGGGGACACGACACTGAAATATTTTGCACATTTTAGGTTATAGCTTTTCCAAAACTCGTTCTTTTTTTCGCACAAACTTTTGTACAACATGTTCATGGTACTATATTTCACTTTATATAAGTTTGAAGACAACATTTGGCGATCAAAATATTCACTTTTACCAAAACTTTACTTGGGTTTTAATTTAAAAGACTTTAAATGAGCCCCATCCCCGGAAAAAAAAACATCTGCTAGATGGTAGTATGCATACAATCATTTCATATGGCATTGAAGAGATGTGTACTTTTTCCAAAATACATTGAATTCGTAAAACCAGAAAAATGATCGATTCTAAGGAATAATAAACAAAAACGGCTTGTACTAATTGAGTTCACACACACAAAAAAATAATATGAGGGACACATTATTACAATGTAATAATCTGTATTTGTTTATGTGTATATATACACATATTTTTTATGTGTATATATATGCCTTTATCATGTATTAATGTAATTATTAGGAGCCAGCCTTCTAAACAAGCCTCGCTTCTTTGCTGGCCTCTATTTTTTTCATTTCATTTGTCATATTACCGTTATTATTTATGACTGTATATATTTGAATTATCAAAAGAACTGAAAAATAAAATGATTCGAATTTGAATTTGAATTTGAATTTGAAATAACACCCACCTTTATGTCGTTAAAAGTCTCGCATGGTGCCTAATCATAAAAACACACGGAGCTTAATTCTATCGCTACTATTTTGTTCTAACTCCTTAACTAATTATATAATCCACATCATGTCGGATGAATTATTTTGGGCAAAGTTTTTTTTTACTTACACAATAGACAAATCGATTTTCTCGACCACAGATACCCTTTAAGATTTAATAAAAGGTTAAGAATAATTATTTTTTATATCTATTTTCATGAATCTTTGCTTCACATACCTTCTGAGCTTGAGCTTGACTGTTGAGAACTGTCGTCCGACATTCCTTTACCCAGCAGAGCCTGTAGATAAGTAAACAGATACATGAAAAAGAATTAAATAATTATTGGCCATTCTGCTTGAAGATAATGTTTCATGACTCGCGTGACAAGACCATTTTGTATTCATTTATTTCTTATTCTGTCTATTCAATTGTTGTCTCATTTCATTTGTTTATTTATTTAATTATTTTTGTTTTGGCTTTCTCACCTCACAATAATCCACCCTCATGAAAATGTAAAGGTCTGATTTACTCAAAACTTTCTTCATTTCTTGTTCGTGCTTTTTGAGATATGGTGCTATTAATAGTTAGGGATCACTGCCAATACATGTAGTTCATCTTTCCTGTTAGCTCCACAATTGAGAATTATATCAGATTTGCAACATATCCCGAAATAGATAACAACAAAAATTCGTATTTTACAATCAGTGGAATTGAAATTTTTTGCTCGGAACGGGTGGTAAAAAAATAGCAATCATTCGCGACACCATGAGATTGGGACCCAATAGTGCATTGTGGTGCAGATTTGATGACAAACAATACTTGGTACTTATACTTTCCGTCAATATTTACAACGGGTCAGCATGGTCGGAGAATGTCCCTCTGACTCACCCCTATTATTACGTCATAGACAAAGGACGTCATTGAGATCAGGGTCCTCATATTGACCCGTTAACTCTCAAAGGGAATAAAAGTTTTATGATGTGGGGATAATATTCTCTTTCTGTCACCGGACAAAATCACGCTCACTTTTTTCCGTGTTGAATAGCGTCAACCTGCAGGCTTATCCCATCTTGTTGCCAAACTGAATTAACTTGAGGTTATAAGTATGAACTATAAAACAATGTTTAGTTTAATTTGTATCATTCGTACAATTGAGATTGAGAAAAATAATCTTCAAACATGATATTCAATACGGAATGGGAAAGTAATATATAATTGCAATTACAGTATGTGCAAAGAGAAGACAAGTTGTTGAACTATGCAAAGCGCTTTCTAAAGGCCCGGGCACACCAAACACGGCACGGCACAACGGCTCAGTTTATACTCAGTATTTTGGTTGTCATTGGCCAGCGCGCTCCTCCGCGCAGAGGATGTTCAACAATTGGCCAATCACAAGCAGACAGGGGAGACATCGCGTAAAAACCGTGCCGTGATGCCGTGCCGTGTTTGGTGTGCCCGGGCCTTTAGACAAAAAGGCGAGAAGTTGAAAAAATGTTTGAAACACGAATCATATTCGAGACTTATTTTTTTTTTTAGCAGAGGTTGTCTGCATTTATTCAACAAAAAATATTCACAAAACTATAACTTATACAAAGAAATAAGTAGATGTATTTTTCTTAGAATACTAAACACAAATATTATAAATGCAAGGGCCGACTATCGTAAGTTAATAATAGCTTAAAATGATAGACGCCAAAAAGAAAACTACATGAACTATAGTACTCTAGTCAATTGAAAATTCTGTATATATTGAAATTAGAGTCATTAAGGTAAACTTACAATGACAAAAATGTAGAAACAAATTTAAGGTATAAAAAAATGGGGGAAATGGTGAGAGTGTGTGCGTGTGAGTGCAAAGAAATTAGAGAAAATGTATATAATTGTGTTATTTGGTTTTTAATAGCAATGTAATAAGTTACTTTTCTTCAGACACACGCTATATGACACTGTCAAAAAAAAATAGCCATGTTTATATGGCCGACTCCCACGTTTGCGTTTTTAGCCTGCGTCAACCTAGCGTGTTTTATTTTTAATCAAGAACGATCCCTGGACGCACAAATACACATATCATACGGTGGACTGACGTTTGGTGTACGCTTGGGCCGCACAAGCCAAAAAAACATCAGTGAGGTTGGGGCGTTGTAAATTTTCAAAAACGCTGAGCCAACGCAAAGGTGTGAGTTTGCCTTTATTTTCAATAAATACCCTATACACACTATCGATGTGAGCGTCTAGCTTTCTAATTGTCAATTTCGTTATCTATGCATGTCTCGCGGCTAAACACGCCACCCTCAAAACAAACCGTCATCGACATTTCTTTACTTTGATATTAAGCTGCCGACCCACACCTTTGTGTTTTAGCCTGCGCCATCCCAGCGGTTTTGGGGATTAAAAACGCTCCCTTGACGCACAAAGACGCAGGGCGTACGGTGGACTGAAGCTCGTCCTACGCTCGCTGAGCGCAAGGAAAACGTCAGTCCACCGTCTCACCTGCGAATGCTGTCCGTCAAGAGAGCGTTTTTAATTTCCCAAAACGCTAGGCCGACTCAGGCTAAAAACGCAAATGTGTGAGTCAGCCTTTACTAGGGGAACCAACCCCTGGAAATATTGTGATGTAGGTAGATGAACAAGAGTCAGATGAAAAACTGTGGAAAACTTTGATAAAATAGATCCTTGTTCTACTCGTACAGGGTGCAAGAGTTCACCTGCAGGTCTTCATTAAGATACCACGCAAGAATGCTTCAAAGGCACCGCTAATGCAATTCATCCGGACTACTAGACTACCAGACTACATGTACTCTAAAATCAGCTTCCTGTGAAATGGGTTAAAACCTGCGATTTTGTAAATTACGAANCGCTCGCTGAGCGCAAGGAAAACGTCAGTCCACCGTCTCACCTGCGAATGCTGTCCGTCAAGAGAGCGTTTTTAATTTCCCAAAACGCTAGGCCGACTCAGGCTAAAAACGCAAATGTGTGAGTAAGCCTTTACTAGGGGAACCAACCCCTGAAAATATTGTGATGTAGGTAGATGAACAAGAGTCAGATGAAAAACTGTGGAAAACTTTGATAAAATAGATCCTTGTTCTACTCGTATAGGGTGCAAGAGTTCACCTGCAGGTCTTCATTAAGATACCACGCAAGAATGCTTCAAAGGCACCGCTAATGCAATTCATCCGGACTATTAGACTACCAGACTACATGTACTCTAAAATCAGCTTCCTGTAAAATGGGTTAAAACCTGCGATTTTGTAATTTACGAACAAACATGGATGAAGCATTCAAGAGCTATATGTTTTTAAAGTTTCGATATTTGCCCAAAAAATAGGGTTACTTGAAACATCTTCATTCATTTTCTTAAATAAGTTTGTGAACAAATCGATGGATATCCGATTTGAAATGAGTGATAACATACACATTCTTCCAAACGCTTGCAGAATAATGGCCATTGTTCAGTTCAATTCAATTCAGTTCATTTTATTTCCACAAATCCATTAAAAACACAAGGTACATGTAATAAAACAATCAAAATACATTAAAAAGTGAACAATAATAAAACAATCAATCAAAATGTGGCGGGGAATGACAAAGGCCAAAATGACCTAGGCCTTTCCCCTTAGAAAGGTCCAATAAGAGGGGTTAGTTAATGTAAGTCGATTTTCATTCAAATATGCTGTGAACGAACTCTAGCTTGTAATTGTAAAAGAGTTTGATGTGAATGATTTCTCTCCAGGTCACAAAGGGATTTGATCGCTATAGCGCCATCTCATTTGAATCTGATCTTTACGTTCAAAATGAAGTTATAAGATATATGGAAAGTTGTCTACAATTACATCGGACATGGCGAACTTACAAACTCAAAAGTACCTGTTACCATGATTACAGTAATAAGAGGGGTTCGTTGATGTAAGTCAAAACTCTTCCATAAGATATTCAATTTTTCTTCAAATTCAATAAATCGTCCATCTCGTTATTATTCTTTACCCCTACTCCCCCC
>BQKZ01002022.1:58599-73217 GCA_036244855.1 Temnopleurus reevesii
CTAAGAATGCAAAGCAATCAAAACTGGGAGCACCTTTTAGGGTGCTAAGTCGTACCCATTTTTTTGTATATATTTTTATTTTTATTTTTTACAAACGTGCAATATTTGAAGGGAAACTCACGCCCAAAATATTTTGCTCTGTTTGAAAGGACAAACATATTTTTAAAAAATTAACGAAATCAGACAATAGATAAGAAAGTTATGAAAATTTGAAAAATATAATAATAAAGATTAACGAAACAGTTATAATTCTTGGGAAATTGGCAACTTTATGTCGCGTGACATGACGTGTTGATGACGTAGGTTCGTATCTTCTCTAATATAAGCGTATTTTTTGTTGCTTTTTATGCTCTGATTTTATACCATTGGACCCCAAAATAATTCCTTTTCTCGACAAATTCATCTTGTTTGATATATGTTCTTGAATATAGCTTTTGAAATATTGTTCATAAAGAACAGACAACAAAGTTCTACAATATATTTAATAATAAATATGTATTTTGTATTGTGATTACGCTTCCACGTCAGCCAAATTACGGTTTACTCCTATTGATTCTGGTAAAGGAATATTTTTCTTTTCATATTGAATTCCAGGATATGATGACAGCTCCGCTGAGTATAATGAAACATCCCTTCGTGAGAGAATGGAAGAGTCCATTACTCAGTACGGCGTAGCGCACGTCTCGTCATTGCCACCTGTGCTCTATGACATGGCGAAACCGGTAAAGAAATATTTTTCATATTTACCTCAGCTGACAACCGTTTTGAATAGACCACTTACATAATGCATTTAGATTTATTCACTTTTGCCCTGAGATGAACTATGCATACACATGTTAAAAGATAATGAGATTATGCCAATCCGAATGCTATTTGCATACATTAACGTTGCTAGGTTGGACAAACAGTGTAGCTTAATTGACCAACCTAGCAACAACCACTGCATGGTACCCACATTTCTTTTATTGAAACCCGATTATTTTGTATCAGGTAAACAAATAGTTTGTCATCGTGTGTTTGACAAAGAGGCGTGCATAAAATTTAAATACATTACGAAAGTGGTCTATCAAAAATGTAAAGAATTCATCTGCACTTTACATCACAAAACATTTCAAAGAGAATGTGACCAAAGTGTAGAATTGAAGATAAAATTGATCACAGTAGATTATGGAATTGTCATTTTTTCCATTAATGAAGACAAATCGGACAATCCGTTCGAAAGTTATGAGCTTTCACATCCAGAGAGATAACGGTCACTATACCGCTGATGGAGATCCGTGCGATCGGCTATATCGACAGAATCGGTGACTGCTAATTCATTTTGTACATAGAATTTAAAAAAGTGGATTCGTGTAAAAAAAAAAAAATAGAGTAAGGGTTCAACATGATTCTTCTCAAAATACATGAAGAATCGACAAAGGAATGCTATACTCAAGCAGAAGCCAATGTTTTGTTGGCTCTTCCGAAAAAGGAAGAAAACTTGAAATTTTGTATACAGAGTGATTGAGGAGTTGTCCGACATAACGTTATAAATTCCATCAAAGTTGCCGCTCGCACTGATACCAATCAGCAGCAGGGATCGTCATAACTCTGTGATTTTGAAAATTCGTAATTGTTTTAAGGGTTGTCCGAGTTTACTAAAATTTTCACAGTTTGATCATCTTATTTTGGAGCGTAATAATTAAATGGGTTTGTCCCACTGTAGGAAAATATTCTAAAACATATCAGTAGCAGTCTATTTTTTAGAATCAGATATCAATTCATCATTCTAAGCATTAAAGGAGTACTATTATGGAAATACAAGTTAATCTGTATTGATGTATTATACCATTATCAATACCCTGTTCAGTGAAAGAGAGCCCAAATGTGTTTCATATATTTAATAACATATTTTTTTTTTCAATTTTATGTTGGCTTAGTAGGGAACGCCCCTAAAAATTTCTTTCAAATGTAAATCCTATTGTGACATCACAAGAGTCAAGTTTGTTCACCTTGCTAGATCATGTTTCAGAGCAGGTTCTGTAAATAACAAAAGGAAATATGCGGAACAATGAAAGGGAATTGGAATGCGCAATCACCTGAATTGAAATCCCTGCATTGATCCAAATATTTCCTTTTGTTATTTACAGAACCAGCTTTGAAGCATGATCTAGCAAGGTGAACAAACTTGACTCTTGTGATGTCACAACAGGAATTACATTTGAAAGAATTTTTTAGGGGCGTTCCCTCCTAAGCCAACATAAAATTGAAAAAAAAAAATGATAAAATATATGAAACACATTTGGGCCCTCTTTCACTGAAAAGAGTATTGATAATGATATAATACATCAATACAGATCAATTTGTATTTTCATAATAGCAACCCTTTATAAGCCAGAAGGTCAGAAAAAAGAGATCCCAACCTTGTGTTGTTGGCACATGTTGTTGTTGGCATGGAAGTGAATCGGACGGATTACTAAAAGATTCAAATGTGTGTATGTTTCTTGGTAACGACCGTAGAACGTGGTATTCCTCAAACCTGTTAGTAACAACTACATTACAGTACACGCAACACTTGTTGCCATGTCTGACAAGCCTCGGGGTAAGGCCCCGGTCACATATAGAGGCCCGGAAGCAACACGATTCAACACGACTTTTATTAATTCACAGTTAACGGCCTCAGAACAAAGAGTCGTGTTTAATCGTGTTGCTTCCGGGGCCCTATGTGACCGGGGCTTAAGATTTCGAGTAGTCAACAACAAACTTTGTATAAATTAATGAATGCATACAATTTGCATTATTAGTAGACTAGACCCGCCTATTAATCGTGGGCCGCTTGTCACGGAGATTAACAATATGGAGGTTTCGATTTCATTTGTCACAGTAACATTCGACCGGAAGTAGTACGTCATAAATTTGAGCGTCTGCTTATTGTTACGCGCGCAACTAGCTGTGACGTAATAATAAGCCGACGCGCAAAACTATGACGTATTACTTCCGTTCGACGTGCTGCACTTTGTCACAGTTGACTAAAATCGAAAACATCATAATATCCCTCCACAATCTTCCACCTAGGTGTTTGACGCTCTACCCGATCAGTACCTCCCAGGTTACAAGAGCTCCTGCTGGGCCCTCGATCCCGGTGGAGACGAGAAGGGGGACAACCTGAGATGCTTACCCTATTTCTACATCACAGGGATGCCTAAGTGTGGTACGACGGACCTTTGGGATAAGATTGTGAAGCACCCACAAGTCGTGAAGGGACTCAACAAGGAGCCTCATTGGTGGACACGTTCAAGAATTAATGCCGGGATGACAGGTAGGCTAATATGGTGATGATTGATCCATGGACCTAGGTCCATGATTAGTCATTTGCAAACATTACTTGTTGCTATATGGGGCAAGCCTCCGTAAAGCCCCGGTCACATTGGGCCCAGGAAGCAACACGATTCAACACGACTCTTTGTTCTGAGGCAGTTAACTGTGTATTAACAAAGAGTCGTGATGAATCGTGTTGCTTCCGGGGCCCTATGTAACCGGGACTTCTTGGGTTTTCAAGAACAGCGTTTGTGGACTTAGGATGCATACAATTTACATCTCTTAGTAAAGCCCTGGTCACATAGGGCCCCGGAAGCAACACGATTCAACACGACTCTTAGTTAACAGTTAAATGCCTCTGAATAAAGAGTCGTGTTGAATCGTGTTGCTTCTGGGGCTCTATGTGACCAGGGCTTAACTGCATCAGATCAAATAATCGTGTTAAATCGTGTTCAATCGGGGCTTCCATATGACTGTGGTATAACCAGAGGTCGACAAATAAACCCAATAAGAATTCAAAACTAACGTCTGAAACTCTTTTTCTTTTCTCAGAAGGATCTTTTGAAAAATATCTAAATGGACCTGGGGGCCGTTCTTCAAAACTCGTGAAGATGATCAACGCCAATGCTTCGGAAGCCAACCGTCTTGTTGCAGGTAATCATAACACCTGAGGCCCCAGTCACATATGAGCAAGGAAGTAGAACGATCCAACGCGACTCTTAATTGTTTGGAGGCGGTTAACTCTGGACTGAACAAAGAATCGTAATCAATCGTGTTACTTCCTGGCTTCTATTTGATTGGGGCTTAGGCCGAAAGCAACACGATTGAAAAAAAAAAGCACCGGTCACATAGGGCCCCGGAAGCAACACAATTCAACACGATTCTTTGTTCTGAGGCAATTAACTGTGAATTAAGAAAGAGTCGTGTTAAATCGTGTTGCTTCAGGGCCTATATGTGACCGGGGCTTAAGCATTACATCTATAGGGATATGCCAACCAAAAATCGTATACTGTGCAAATAGACCACTTTCGTAATTCATTCAAACTTAATGAAGTTTTTCAGCAAGAAGAACTATGTATTAGGCTGTAAAACTAACGTTGAATTCATCTGTATTGAGCTCGACTTCGGTACATGTTAGTGTCAGCTGAGCGCCTCCCCCGTAAAGCTTTTTGTGATTGAGATTGAATCTTCATCATAGTATCTAATATAAGCGAGTGTACTTGAATAAACTGTAGATGGCAAGCTGATCTTGTACTTTAACATATGCGTAGGTGGAGCGAAAGCTGAACGAACCCAGCGTTAGCCCAGAGTGTCCCCTTGGTATTTCTTCGACCATGCAATTCAATTTACACTGAATACAACGGTAATTACCAACTTTCGTGTTCAAGTTCATTCACGTTCGCTCCAAGACAAAGTACGTATACAGCTGTCCAAAATAATGAAAGGACCATGAGGACAATGCTGCTTGCATATATGACGTTGCTAGGTTGGACAAATATTGTAGCGTGACCAACCAAGCAACAACAACTTCATGCTTTCCATGCACATGCATTCTATTGAAATAAGATAATTTGATATCAGGTAAACGAAGAGTTTGTCATTGTGCGTTCGGACAAAAAAGAGTGGAAAAAATTTGACTACATTACGAAAGTGGTCTATTTACTCTCTAGTGTGACTGTGCTCTCACGACTATAGCCTACTGCAGCTGTTACATGGGTTTATCATTAATTACAACCTTCTCAACTTAATATTGTAAGTGTAATGTTTACTAGAATAATATTTTACCTAGACAATTAGAATAATGCCGTTTTAAAAACACAGTAACTGTACAAGGGAAAGATATCTTTCACATCCAGACATAAAAAAATGCTCCCATATGCAATGCCTGTCAACTGTCTGGCTACTTTATGTGTAAATATCAACATGATCAAATCTGGTATGGTACTCGAATTTAAGAAAAAAAATTAAGAAAAAATTAACTTTTTGAAAATTACACGAGTCCTACTAATAGCAAAATTAGATTTTTTTAAAACTTAAAGTCATGTTATAACTGTATATAAATGTAGTTTACAGACTCTATTCTATCAATTTGGACATAGCGTTTGGCCAAATTACACGAATAATTTTTGATGGAAAATGCACCTCCCAATAGTTCCACCCACAAAAAGAATCCAATTTAGCCAAAACGATGTGAACCTTTTTATTTTAATCTATGCCCTCCCATGCACGAAAAAAAGTGTAATTTGTTAACAGGAGCAACAACAAAACTTGAAGAAAATCGGACGAGCAATTAAAAAAGTTATGGATTTTTAAAGAGTTGAAAAAATGAGCGAATCAGTGAAAACTTTCAGATATGTTGCCAATTTGATGACATCTTGTGTGCACAACAAACCAGGATTTTCTTTATGTTTATGGTGCAAAATTCATCATTTTCACAGAAAGATACAAAGTTTGTATGAATGTAATCATGCAAATAGTGGATCCATATCTATCATGAAGATATCCTAAAGTTAGAGCTTTGAGGAAAACATATTTTTGGAGAAAAAGTAACACTTTATAACATCAATATGAATTTGTAAAAATAATGTATAACTTTCTTATTAATTGTTCAATTTTGCTCAAACTTGTTTTGTTCTGTTAATCTGATTTTTCTGCTCCTGTTGAAGAAATGTTATTTTTGGGTAGACTCTTCTTTTATAGACATTGATATACTGTCATTTTCTACGCCACATAGGTGACGGCTCTGCTTCGACTCTGTGGGATAATCATAATTGGATTGATATATTCGGCGAAAGGAAAGAAGGCCCACAATATGTGACAGCGGATATCTTGCGTGCCGTACAACCTAATGCTAAAATCTTAGTTATTCTACGAGAACCGGTATCAAGGTAAGACGCGTATATTATTGAGGTTTCGATTTCATTCGTCAGAGTTACAGTCGACCGGAAGTGGTACCACATTGTTATGTGCGCGACGACCTGTGACGTAACAATAAGCAGATGCACAAAACTATGACGCACTACTTCCGGTCGATGTGCCCTTCGTCACAGTTTACTGAAATCGAAAATTTCACATTATAATAATAATAATAAGTCTGTATTTATATAACGCTTAATAAAATTTTCTCTCAGCGCTTTACAAAGTATCTTAACATTATCATACCAATAAATAACAAATTATATATACGATTCTTATTATATCATAATTACTACTACTAATACCATTACTACATTGTTAACTTAAATTAAATAAGATCAATCAATTACGAAAAAAAATTACTTAGGGATGGCTTCCCCAGGGATAATTTTAAGGAGAACCCACCCTGGAATTACTGCGCTTTTATCGAATAAAGCAAAATTAGATGAACAAACTATGGAAATTTGTCCAAAATCGGTGTGCTATCCTTGGGGGATGTCCTCTTGAAGTTGCATTTAGAATCTGGCAATTGATTCCCATATAGACACTGTACAAGTGCTACCCGGTTCCAGTAGCCAATGTGCTAAACGAATAAAATCAGCCTAGTATTGTTTAAATAAAATGAATATTAATCTCCCAAACAAATATTCTGGCAAATTTGTTAGTTCTTTGATAGCTCATGGCTATTATAAAGATATATTAAAAACGATATAATCGATTTCCTTAAGATTAATTCAAACGCCAATTCAATGGTCCTTTGTAATGCTATTCAAATCGGGACCGAATTGTGATTGTTGTGTCCCCATAGTTCAATACAAGGCGTACGAATTTATTGTCCCATGACCCACTTTATTTTACAGAAATAGTTTATATTGTGTTATTACATGATTTTACGGGAAAATCACCGTATCAATGTAAGCGAAATTTTTGTTAGTAAATCAGATGCTTGTTGATATACAATTAAGAAAGAGATTAATTAACACTGTGTTTTGTTTTGAAAGAGTCTATTGTCTTTTTTTTCAGGAAGATTCTCGTATCTAAAAATAGCATTATGTGAATAATTCCTAAATATGCAATACGTGGTTCTTGTATGTTGATATGTACTGAAGTTGGAAACTATTGATTCACGACGACTTCATGGAAAATTCTCGTTTCCCGTTTTAATACAAGTCAAGATAATTAACGTAATCATGGAAAAACGGTCAGAATTTGTAATCTGACAAGCCCGCAAATCTGTCATTTACAGTTCTTTTTATTGTTTTTATAGTATAACACCGGCGTTTTTGCAGTGTACCCTTTAAATTTAAGTGAACTGTTTACTAAAGTTTATTGAGATAAAAGTGCAAAGATAAATCATTTCGGCACTCTTATCCTTCAAAAGGAAATCATTGATCTATTATTAATAAGGGACATAAATGCAGGCATACAAAAAAACAGGGTTTAATTTACTTGCATCATCTCGTAACCTATCGTATCATCTTATATCCTATTACATAATAATTTTAGGTCAATGATATATGTTTACCTATGTACAGCCATATTTCTAAACTTTTAATTTCGGATGACGTAGGTTTTCCAAACGAATTTTAACAGTGACGCTTTCAGAGCTGATAAAGGCAAACTTTGATCTGCGGATTTACAAAAAAATGTTTTGAAGACGCAAACTTTTGTTTTCCGAACCAGGCGTCAGTCAGTAACAGCTAACACAAAGTGAGATAAACGTAGAGCCAATTCAGAGGCCTTTAAACACATTTAAAGGGGAGCCAATCCCTGGAATTATCATAGTCTCATTTAAAAAAATAAGATGAACAAACTATGACATTTTGAGCAAAATCGGATAATTCGTTCAGAAGTTATGAATTTCCATATTCCCAAGGATATTATGATCCCTGCCGCTGAGGGGATCCGCGCGATCGGCAATTTTGACGGACTCTGTGACGTCATATCGGGCGACTCCTGATTCACTCTGTATACCAAATTTCAAATTTTCTTTCTTTTCTAGAAAAGTTGACACAATGTGTGTTTTTTCGCTACATCGATGTATTATGGAAAGAATCAGGGTAAACTCTAACTTCAAATTTGACATTAATCCATTCCATTTCTTTAAAAAAAAACGTATGAAAAAAGTGAATGTAGAGTCGTCAGCTAGTATCATTCTGCCAAAATTAGCGACCGCTCGCATCCCCACTGGCGGCAGGGAATGTGATATCATTGAGAATTTGAAATCCGTATTTTTTCGATGGATTTTCCGATTTTTCTGAAATTTTTACAGTTTGTTGATGTAATTTTTCTTCAATGAAATCCGACAATCAATTAAAATCAATATTCATCCCTCATGGACTCCTAAAATTGGCAACCCACAGACACAAAATTGCTACCAACATGTTCTTCTTTTTCTAAAGAAATAAACAAACTTTTATTTTTTGTCTTTAAGTATAAAAGGGACATATTGTTTCTGCATGCATATTGTAAAAGATCTTGCTGATCCATTGTCTACCTTTCTTTAAAGGGAACAAAATGTGAAATATGGTTTGAAAGAGGTTCATCGTGGTGAAGAATAATTGAAGAGAGTTGATTAGTTGTCTCACGATGTGCAAACGTAGAACGTTAGTATAGTGACGTTTATATGAAGGCTAGCAGTATATAGCAGTCGAAACGTCACTATACTAACGTTCTACGTTTGCACATCGTGAGACAACTGATCAACTCTCTTCAATTAAAATGTGGAATGTTGTGTACAAAGTGAATGGAGAACTCTCCATGTTGGCAGCCATTTTGTCCCCGGAGGTTGACAATGGGGATTACTATTATGTATACTACCAACTATAAAACTATGTTTTTTGGGACTCAGGTACCCTTTACAGGCGCGCAACTAGGGNTGAGGAAGAAGAGGAGAAGGAGGAAGGGAAGAAGGATATAGCGAAAAAGAAATAGGAGGATATGAGAAGGGAATGGCAGGTCCGCTTAGATAACATTAAAGTGGTGACCATTTTTTTTTTTTTTGGGGGGGGGGGGGGGCTTTTTTTTTTTTTTTTTTGTTGTTTTTTTTTTTTTTTTTTTTTTTTTTTTTTTGCAGCTCAGCCGGGAGGGGAGGGGGGCGCCAAAATTTTTGCTCAGCCCCCCGGGGGGCGCCAAATTTGAGGTAAGGAAATTTTTTATTTCGGTTGTCAGCTTAGCGGGGAGGGGCGGGGCGCCAAATTTGGGCTCAGCCCCCCGGGTATGAAAATCATGGGTGCGCGCCTGCTTTAAAACAAACCGTACCCGGTCATCGAGTCTTAAATGAGATTCCAATCCGGATCAAAGTCCCCTGATGGATATATCACTTGCTTTTGGTGCACTTTTCATAATAATTAAAGCCCAAGTAAAATTTTGGTAAAAACGAATAGTTTTGTCCTTACGTTTTGTCTTCAGAGATAGCTAAAATGCAATGTAGTATCATAAAAATATTGCGCAAAGAATTTTGGGGGAAATAATTGAGTTTTGGTAAAGTTATATTCTAAAATGTTCAAAATATCTGGTACCCCGAGACTAAATCAGTATTTTCTTTCTTGATAAAAGACACCTTCTCATGCACAGAATTAGACGAAAATTTCAGATTTTATTTCTATTTTATACCTTTTTATCATTCTTTGGTCAAATAACGGCAATAACATTGCATATGCCCGATAACAAGCAATAATATTATTACCGAGAGAGGACGCTAAATATCATTTAACGGTCAAGTTCAAATTTTCAGAAAGAATCAATTCATAGAAAAATATGCTATGTTCTAGAAACGTATGGAAGATACATGTACATACATGTATGTCATGATAAACATCCCTTTTTTCACATTTCTTAATCTTTACCTAAGCTATATTTGGGTTTTAGCATTTATGGGTAAACTTTTCATAGGATTCAAAGTGCATAGCTGATAGGGAAAATAGAAAATTACATAATTAAGTAAATAAAAAAAAAGAACTAATCCTTGAAAGGGTGTGATCTCAGTTGATGAAAAATATGCAAGATTATCAAACTGTGGAAATTGGAGCAATATTCGATAATCCGTTGAAAAGATATGAATTCTCAAGATTTCAGTTAAAGGCGGGGCGACATGACGTTCAGAGGGTGCAAACTAGTGGCAAACTGTCCGCGGCCATTTTACGAAGATTGGCGAACAGAAAAATAACCGGATTTTAAACATAGAATAGCGGGTGAACAAGTTATATTTCGCGAGCTCGCAGCTCGGAAATCGCATACGTATGCGTTTCGCGCACATTTTAAAGAAAAATTGAAGCCGAAGAGAGGTGGAATCAAAGTTACACGCGACGACAACATGGATCGGAAAGTCGTTCGAAGTGTTCCGAGTTTTTGAGCTTGGCAAGGTGCGTAAGCATGAACATTTTCAAATATCGTTGTTGCCACAAATATATGGAGACTTGCCGCTATGGCGTCACAGACATTTTACAAGTTGCCACCTTAAAGGGTTCTCAACGAAACTTTGAAAATTCAGAACTTTTGCTCAGATTAAAATATTACAAGAGAAAATACAATACAACCACAGTTACATCACAGGAACATACGATTGGACAAAATGTTGGAAGAAAAAAGTTGTGCTGTGGGATGCTTATTGAATGTTGGGATTGTCGAGCTTTAGATAATTTTAATGGGAAGAGAGTTCCAGACAGAGAATTTGTCATTTATTCATTTACTGTGTCTGGCCCAGAAAGAAAACATACATATTAAGAACATACCTGCATTTGGTTCAAGGTTTTGAATGGAAAACCTACGGGTTATGGAGATTAAATTCTCCTTTTCCTCTCATACCAACTGCAGGTCTTAATTAGTTATCTTATCTCTGATTATTGTATCTTTGTACCTTTTGTGTAACTGTTTTGAAATTGCCAAAAAATAATCATACTTCTACTACTACTACTACTACTAATGAAAATAATGATAATAATAATAAGAAGAAGAAGGAATATTTCAATGATATAATTGAACAGTGATTTTATTCAAGCACATTTGCAACAGTTTTTCACGTATTATGACGTATGTCAGACTCCGTTTTAACCTATAAATGCATATCAGTTTCAATAAATGCACATGCACATACACCCATTTATTTATCGACAAAAAATGATTTGTTACGTAAGAATGTTGAAAACGAGGGTTTTAAGACAATCCGATGCGACATGACCTTTTGCTTCTTTTCTTCTTCCCTTTCTTTTTCTTTTCTTCTTCCCCGTCTTCTTCTTCTTTTCCTCCTACTTCTTATTCTTCTTCTCCTTCTTCTTCTTCTCCTTTTCTTCATCCCCTTCTTCTTCTTCCTCTTCTTCTTTTTCTTCTTCTTCTTCTGCTCCTTCCTCTTCTCCTTCCTCTTCTTCTTCTTCTTCTTCTTCTTCTTCTTCTTCTTCCCCGTTTTCTTCTTCTCCTCCTACTTCTTATTCTTCTTCTCGTTCTTCTTCTTCTCCTTTTCTTCATTCCCTTCTTCTTCTCCTTCCTCTTCTCCTTCCTCTTCTATTTCTTCTTACTCTTCTTCTTCTTCTGCTGCTCCCCTCCTCTTTCTCCCTCCTCCTTCATCACAGATTGTATTCGGGGTATCTGTACTTTAACTCGAAGACGGACCCAGAGATATTTCACAGTATAGTGCTAGAAACCCTGGCAAGATACCGGAGCTGTACGCAGAAGCTGAGCCCCAGGGCATGTGCCTATACCCTGTCAATACATCGGCGTGTGGTAAGAATGGGGACATTTCAATAGATCACTTTTTTAATATAGTGATTGCGCTATATAAATGGACCTATTATTATTATTAATGCGTTCAAATTTAATCACGTTTGTCCCTAGACAAACTATGCATTTTGCTGTCAAATATAATGAGCAGGGTCGATAATGAGACTATAATAGTCAAAATGCTACTTTCATACATTTTGAGTGATTATGGTGTTTTCGATTTCAGTCAACTGTGACGAAGGGCACGTCGACCGGAAGAAGTACGTCATAGTTGTGCGCGTCTGCTCATTGTTACGTCACAGGTAGTTGCGCATGCAACAATAACAAGACGCGTAAATCTATGAGGAACTACTTCCGGTCGACTGTGACTTTGACTGTGACGAATGAAATCGATACCTCCATATTAACGCTGCTAGATTAGAGAAACATTGTGGCCTAACCTAGCAACAACTACTGCCCGCAATCAATTGAAATATAATTATTTTTTATATGAGGTGACCAAATGATTTGCTAATGTGCGTTTGAGAAAGAAGTGTGCATAAAATTTAAATACATTACGAAAGTGGTCATTTGGGCAATTAGACATGAGAAAAATCCGGAAGTAATTTTGATAAAAATGCCCCTTATTTTTCTTGAAGAAAGTATGTTTGCATGGATAATTTGCTTGATGGTGTAACATAGTTTGAAAATCTCTCTTCAGAAATATGTTGAATACACATATGAGGTAGACGAAGGTTTACGGATCGGAAGAAATGCTCGAAATGGCGTTAATTCGACCAAATTTGTCTTTTTGAAGGTAAAATTATTTGATGTCGAATTTGCGTGCATTTTGAACATTTTTTCTCTCGATTCGTCAGCCTTCGTCCAAGTTAATTGCATAGGTGTGATGGAGCTTTAAGACATGAACGTTACGGAAAGGCAATAAGCTAAACGCATAACTTGCATTTTTGTCGCGTTCTGTGCTCGAGACCAATCGCATCAGTTGAATTTCAATAAAATGTGGTAATAAAATATAATATTTTTCAGCGTATCCTCTTGGGTCTATACCATGTGTTCATCCGTGATTGGCTGAAGGCGTTCCCACGTGATCAGATGTATATTCTTCGCGTAGAGGATTGGCACGGGGGCTGCCAGCAGATTCTTCCAGAAATATATAAATTTCTGGAATTCAGTAAGTGGACTTAAATTACCTTAAAGGGAAACTTCACCCAGACATTGATGTGCAATTAGTGAATGAAGAAAAATACAATGGTCAATCTGTGAAAATTTGAGTGAAATCCGACAATCCATTCAAAAGTTATGAAATTTCAAAGTTTTTATTTACACCCCTCATGGGCTCCATTCACTTTGTTCAAAGAATTTCACATTTTCTTCTTTTCTAGAAAAGTCGACAAAATTGTACTATTCGCTTCAAGTGTGATATGGACATTTTGATTCTGCATGCATTTCGGAATGAATTTTGTTGATTCATTTTCGAGAAAAAGAAGAAAATGTGAAATTCTGTGTACAAAGTGAATGGAGAGTTCTCCATGTTGGCAGCCATTTTGTGCCTGTACGTTGCCAATTTAAGGAGGGGTTTAAATAAAACCTTTACAAATTCATAACTTTTGAATGGATTGTTGGATTTTGCTCAAATTTTCACAGATTGCCCATTGTATTTTTCTTCATCCACCGAGAGTGCATCAGTGTCTGGGTGAAGTTCCCCTTTAAACTGTATGAAGAGTACGTATGCCGGTGTTCTCGAGGGCAAAACGCACAATATCTGTTTAAATGGGAACCAATTAACCCCTGGAATTATCATGTTCTCATTGAATGAAAAAAAAAAATGAGAATGAACAAACTGTGAAAATTTGAGCATCATCGAACAACTCGATTAAAAGATACGAATTTTCAAAGTCACAGACATATACGATGATCACTGCCGCTGATTATGCTGATATAGGGATACGTGCGATCGGCAACATTGACGGAATCTGTGACGGACAACTCCTCATTCAGTCTGTATACAAAATTTCACATTTTCTACTTTTTTTTCGAGAAAGTCAACAAAATGTTGGCTTTCCATTTGAGTATAGCATTTCTTTATCAATTCTGAATGTATGTTGAGAAGAATCATGTGGAACCAGTACTCTGAACTTTACATCTATCCATTAAAGGAGGACTCCATGCCAAAAATTCTTGCTTTGATTGAAAGCACAAAAAACAGACAAACAGATAAAACAAGTATGAGCGAAAACGGACAATTATAAGAGAGATATGAATATTTAGGAAAATATCTTAAGATTTCCAAAACAGTCATATTTCTGGCAAAATGGTAACTTTAGGTCACGTGACATGACGTGTTGATGACGTATGCTCGTCACTTCTCTTTGCTTTTCATGCTCTCTTTTCAAGCCATTGGACACAAAAATAATTAAAGGGGAATTACATCCAGACAATAATGAACAGTCAGTAAATGAAGAAAAATCAGATGAACAAACTGTGAAAATTTGAGCAAAATTGGATAATCCGTTCAAAAGTTATGAATTGTCAAAGTTGTCATTTCCACCTGTGCTTGGCACCCTTGAATTGGCATGCATATAGCTAATTAGCATAATCGGTGATGTCATACATGGAGAACCCTCATTCACTTTGTATATAAATTTATTGAAAATGGATCAATATCATATTTCAAATGAGGAATCAACACC
>BQKZ01002023.1:0-11545 GCA_036244855.1 Temnopleurus reevesii
GCTTTAAATCTCCAATCTCCAAGCATTTATTGATCACATCTTTCTCATTTTCCACTTCACTCTCACATACAAACTATCACTTCGAATAATCAGGTAAAAATGCTCTGAAGTTCAAATAGTTACACGAATTGGTCTAGAAAGAAAAGGAAAGACTGGAGTCTCACATGAGGGACTTGATAGTTGTGCCATTTCTCGGTTAGATCTGGTAGAATTTCCTCCTCAAAATCGTAGTACTTTTTCTTGTGTAAGAGAGTGAGATTGTAGAGCACTAGTTGGGCGAGATCAACCCTAAAAATAAATGCAATGAAAATAAAGTTTTTCAATAAATGTATTAACAGTGCAAGTCAAATTCTTTGGTTACTTTCTATCAGTTCAGAACAGTGGATATTGTCTAGTGATACCACTTTGATCCCTTTGATAGCCAAAGAATTCTGACTTGTACTGGAGCAACCGTTTTTGCATCAGATGGTATTTTATGATTAAACAAAATCAAGAGAGATATAACAACATGAACATTTTTTGTTTTGTTCTATAAGCATAACTTTTTTTTAGATGAAATTTAATCTTGAAAACATGGCTCCAAAGAGAAAGTAGGGAAACAAAAATATTGTTTAGTTGCCTGGAACCAACTTTATTCCCTAAAATTGGCATGATGTGAATTTGCTTTCTCTTTTGTTTGTTTTTTGTAAAACTACAGATATCACATGAAACACAACCCCAAAAGAAAGTTCCAGATGTCTTGAGGCTTGTCAATCCCTAGTCTTATTCACTTAGTTAATTGTGTCAATAAAGTGAAATTTTTAAAAAATCAAAAGAAAATTAAGACTGACCATGCAAATTTTCAAAAATAGCATTTGAGGAACAATAAACAACTGATCTTTTTAGGTTGAATTCTCAGTCATCAGGCAACTTTGAAAAGCTGGATTGCTATGAATGTACAATTAATGAACACATGATTCTCAAATTTGGTTTATAAACAAACTGGGTATTCTTACCATTTGAGAGGTAGTCTCTTGATGTACTCTGGACCTTGATTGCACACGGAACATACAAAAATATAGAACCTGCAATGGAAACAGACATTCTGTGTAACTAGATGTATAGAATATAAGAATAATAATAATAATAATAATAGAAACATACATTTGCAATGCACCATCTTTCTACTTATACTATTCCGAGGTGCAATGCGATAATATAAAATATACAACAAAAAAGAGTTATCTGTGATTATGTGTGATTGCGTGTATAATTATCAACAGATCTTTTAAAAAGTATGACAAAAACAAAGAAGCATAACAACAGGGGCCTGTAACATAAAAGAGATACGATTAATTGAATGATACGGCTTTTGCCATAGACTTACGATAAATATTTAAATCTAATTGCATCTTTTATGTTAGAAAACCCAGATATGAAAATTTGAGGTGTTGCGCGAATCATCAACGTATCAATTATTTACCCGAGAAAATTAAAATCATAGATGGGATTCACACGTTGAACCTTGAATGTCTTGGTTTAGAAAGCATTGCATAATATTAATCTCATTAAAAATCCTGAACTGTTAGATCCTAAATGCGCTTCAAAGCAATTTAGTTGAACGTAAATCATAGCAGTTGTGAAACTATTAGGCTCAAATAATGCCTCCAGACCTCCTTGCTGTGGCAGAGGCCCAAAAATTAATAATCTTGTGAGATTATGGCAATTTTTCATTTTTTTTTTTTTTTTTTGGGGGGGGGGGGGGGGGGGGGGGTGAGTATTCCACTGATCACAAAGGTTAGTGACCTTGATTAGAGGGGGTATGCAAGAACTACACTTAACCATTACAGGGGAGCTAATGTGGGTTTTCAGGTAGTAAAATTGAGGTTACAAGGGGCTCTTTAAATCATTCCCCCTAAAAAATTCTAAAGGGAGCTTATAGAGTGCCTGAGTCTCGTTTCCCTTTAACTGTTAGTCCCTGGATATGAGTGCTTTACTGCACAACAACAATGATAAACAATGTTTTATCCAAGCATATCTATAACAGCAAAGAAGTAAAGGCTCATATTATGGCAAGCGTAAAAATGTATGTTATCTAAAAAAAGATCCATCTGCAAATACTTCAATGGTCAAATTAGGAATGGATTTACATAAATAAGTCGACTCACCTATCACCATACATCATAGGAATCTCTATACACTGCACACAAGCTAATGGAAAGAGACAACAAACACAACAAAAATCTTGATTTTTAAGCATCTTTTGAAGCACACAAATGATTTTCATCACAACTTCATTATGTGAACAATATTGATTGCAAGATCAAAGAAACCAATTCAAGATTTGAGATTCTTTATTAACTTCATTTTTTCGTTCATTACAATAAAGTATGTGCATCACTTTATCAACAACATCAAACACAATAAAAAAAAATTTGCCATACCAAGTTAGTGAAGTACAACAAATCATAAACTTAGGGAACAAATAGACCCCCCACTAAGACATTTTTTTTTGGATGCCCTCTAATGAAATTTTGGGAAAAAAATTATTTGTCGTTCAGGTATTTTTTTTTTAATCATCCTTTTTCATTTCTGGGACACATTTAAACAATTTGCAAAGAAAAATAGAGCCTAAAAGGGGATAAAAAAAGAGCTGAAAATATTTTTTAGCTCATATTTAACATACTTATTTGTAATTCTAATGCAATTTTTTCAGTTTGGGTGAAAGTCGGTCAGTGGAGCGCATCCAAACAATTTTGGGGGCCTTATCTAACATGTGACATATTGTCAATTGGCTCGATGAAAAGGATAAATTCTCTCATTTGGTTGATTTTCTTACCTTCATGAAACCACTGTCTGCATCGGCAACACTGTAGCATCTTCAGATACCAGCTAGACAAAGACAATCCAGAGGAGAAATATTTGAAACATCAGCAAAACACTTGTTGGATATTGGTTACCAGGGCTGGATCTGTACTTTTCATTTACGGAGCCAGACGGGCTCCTTAAATTCATTTTTGGAGAGCCCGTATAAGTCTTGCAGAGCCCAGTTTTATCTTGTAATATCATGAAAATTATTTTATCAAAAGAGCTGAAGAGCTGATTTTCCATGGAGCCCCTTGCAGTTTTGGGGAGCCATTTGCCAATGGGCTCCCTTTAAAGTCAAGCCCTGCTTAGAAAGTATACATAATTTCTACTTCGCAATAATAGTCAAACCTGTCTACAGTGGGTTTAATAAGGAGAAAGTAATTTCAAATCTGCTGGTACAAGACTGCAAACTCAGAGGCGCGCTGATGTTATTATCAAATAATAAGCAAGTACTTTAGAAAATTGTTGAGAATAAAAAATGTAACTTACTCTCCAGGGCCTCCACAATAGCAGTAACACTGTTCTGTATTAGTCTTGTGACCAGCATCCCAATGAATATTCTCAATCTGTAACAAGATAAAAAGGTCAAGGTAAAAGACAATATAAAAAAAAAGGTAGACAGAGTGAAATAGTAACCGTTTCCCCTTTTTTTCATCTGGAGGCCAAATAGTCGTAGTGAACACTGTACTTAAAATTGATACGACAAATGAAGAATGTGGGTTAATAAAAATCTTGTCATTGTTTATAGGCTGGGTCTGCACAAGAAAAAATATTGCATTGATTAAAAGCAGGAAAATGAGACGAGAAGATAAAAAAAAGTTTGAAGGAAATTGGACAATGAATAAGATATGAATATTTCAATGATGTCACTCAATAATGATTTTCATGCAAACTCGCAACTCTTGTTCAGGATTTTTTTAAATTAAAGCAAGATATTTTTGGCCAAGACCCAGTCTTTAAGTTCTGAAATGGCAAATTATAATTCTAATTTGAAACTACGTGGCTAAATACAATTGCTTGTCAACCCCAAAGAGATCCATTTGGAGCAACTACTGTAAGTATGTAGACTGGCTTGAAACCATTCACATTTATTTATCACACACGTTCCCTGACTGCCAACATAAGAGAAATAAAGTGAGACCACAACCTAAATACAGTAGATGAGCACGGCATGGTCAATTTTTGGATCTATTTTTTGCTCATAAATCTAGTTTGAATACATATTTCTGAGTTTGTATGATAAAAGCATGTTCCATCATAGTTTGTGCATTCATTGTAAATCCAGTTTGGTTTGAAATGTAAATTTTCTACAATTACAAGAGATTATCAAAATGCAAATATATCAATACTCCTGTCCAGGAAATACTTACTTTGTATGGAAGCATTTTCTTGACTTCTTGAAACAATTTGGCTGTGAATGAAGAGAAAAAAGTGAAAATGGTGTTGAATGATGATTCTAAATTTGATGAACAGATCATTTGTGTGAAAATATCTTCCACCACAGTTATGTACCACAGTAATTTTAATCACGAGTGAACTATTCAATTTATAACTTCTAGTAACTAATTATTCATCATTCCTAAAATCTCTTTCGCTGGTACTCTTATCTTTGTCTTGCTTGGGATAGATGATTCAAATTTGACATAAGTACATCCAGGAAGATTCTCTAAAATTGTCTTAGTCTGGATATATGATGGAAGTCCAGAAAGGCCCGCACCTTATTTCTGAGCAAATATAAAACCATAAAGACTATAATCATAAAATCTGCTATCACTCCAAAGAGAATATTCTGGAGATTATTTTGAAACAAAATTTGAGCAGAAATGAGCACCACAAATATCTACGAAAATCAGTTTTCGACAACGTCTGGCAAACTACCGTAGCTTTTGGAACACATTTATACAGGTACACACTGCTCTTTGCCGAACAAATAAACGACAATTATCAACTTTTATCGCTCTATTTTTTTTACTTACTAATGTCACATAAATTCTATAGATTTATATGAAATAGCATATAATCAGGACTCAAAATGGGATTTCATTGCGGCATCATACAAAAGGCAATTGTGATAAACTGGACTTTTCTACTCAACGCAAAAAAAAAGATCTATAGGAAATCCAATGTTGGCACCATGGCAAGCAAAGGGTACACCCATAGCCATTGCCCTGGGTTGTCTTACGCTAATTTGAGGCCTGTATATTCAAAATTTGACAGAATAAGTGGGTTTACTAAAAAATGCAAATTTAATACATACTCTGTACACAAAGGTTGGTTTCGACAATCTGAAAGCTTGTGCAAGGCTTGCCCGCAACCAACAGGTAATGTATGCAAGCTGGATTCCACTTATTGTCACTTTTTCTTTCAATAATTCTTTTATTTTCCATTCACTGATAAGATATTCAAAATAAAAAACAACCATGAACAAGTTTATCGTGCATCATAATATTATCTAACATAACATAGAAATAGTAAAATGTTATATAATATCCAATGTTACCTACTTGGTTAAAACAATACCATGTAACTGATTTTCGTTAGCAAGGAATGTGCATAAATTCGAATCTATCAGTAAAATGGCCAATTCAATTGACAGAATGGATATGAAAAGGAACAAAGAGATAGAGAAGAAATATTTACCAGCAGGACCCTTTTTCAACGCCCCTCCAACCTACGAAAGAAACAGAAAATGTACATCAAACAGAATTCGTACCTGTCAAAACAGAGAGGTGTGTATTGGTTGATGTAGATAATTTTATAATCACACATTCAGAATTTATGATCACCCAGATTAAGGTTACCGTTAATATGTTCAATATCAGCTCCATCGACCTTCAGGAATAATGATGAGACTAATAAATAGCATAAATTTGGTGCCTGTTTCTCGAACTTAAGTTCAGAGATGATGTCTTTTGTTCTACCCTTTTCTCCAATATGAACACATTATGCTTTAGCTGTATGAGAGTTCATGTTCACTCCCAAAAATTGACATGACAACAATTACATTTCGAGGAGTGCAATCCGTATCTTCAATAAATAGCTGACCTCAGTGGTGAACTATGATTATGGGGAAAATATGCATGTCTATGAATATTGAAAAAGTTTGCAGAACTCGCAATTTACATGATTTTTTTTTACAAAGCTCTTGAAAAATATGAATGACATACGTACAAATATATGGTACAGCAAAATCAGCAAATTATATTGCTCGGGTACTAGTATTCTTAGCTACATAATGAAATTTCTAGTGGCCATTCTTCATGTTCTTCTAGGGTGGCTACTATAGATTAGTTTGATTAAATGAAAGTTGAATTTATTATCAAAAGCTTCCTGCTATTTTGCAAAAAAGTATTACCTTAACCGAATTGACAAAGACACAAGGTCTGCAGAGCCACGGTTCGTCTTCGTTCTGAAGAATGGAGCCCTCTATGGCAGGACTGTGACATTCTTGATGGTAACCTGCCAACCAGAATATTAAAAAATTATCAAAGTAAACACACATTTAAGTTTGAATAATTGAAAAGGTATTAGCTGGAATAGTGCAAATATAAGTACTATGAAAATAAAAATACAGGTTGGGCCATCTTCAGAGTGTCGATCGATGAAGGGCATTAAAAAAAGTATGGGGAGGGGGGGACCGCCTAATTTAAGTTTAATGTGAGGATGTCAGGGAAAGTTTTTCCTGATATCCCATCGCAACTTACTGTGCAATTTGGGCATGATTGCTATTGAAAAGTTATTTTGTTTAGCAACTCGAACAGCAGAACTGTACAGTAAAGTGCAGTGTTGACAATGATTTTGCAATGTCTAAAATTGCTAATCAAATGTGAAAAGTAAAATCATTCCCTGGGATGTGTAGGTGCGTTTCCATTGACATAAGTTTCTCAAAATCTGCTGTATCTCTCAAGGCAATTCTGTAGGGCTGAGTGCTCAATGCAAACCTTGTATATTAAAGAAAATAGAAAAACTATAACCCCTGAACTTGTTTTCCACTGACGAAATAGGCAGGAGCCCACGAAAATTAGGGACATTTTGAATTTTATATTAAATTGGTTTTATTAAAGCCCCGGTCACATAGAGGCCCGGAACTTCCGGGAAGCAACACGAATCAACACGACTCTTTGTTAATTCACAGTTAACTGCCTCAGAACAAAGAGTCGTGTTGAATCGTGTTGCTTCCGGGGCCCTATGTGACCAGGGCTTAATGCACATGCATATCATTGATCATTCTCTTTTATTCACTTGCCAATACATGAACTTGTATATGTTTGGACCAAATAAAATAGTAGGTATATGTGGAAAGGCGCTATCATACCACACATGGACTAGTACCTGGTAGGATTTTCATCCTTGATCTAGCAGGGCTTGCCATTTACTTTTTCAATCTGGTTGCCAGCCGTTCTCCCCTGAGAAAAACCATTGCAATTTTCAGGAGGCGAAATTAACATTAAAGTGGCCAAAATGCTGTTCGAAATCATCACAATTATTATGTGTGATGGTTTCTCAGTGTTCGGCTGGGCCATCTAATATGGCTTATTCTAAATTTTTAGGTGGCTGGCAGAATTTTAAGAGGCCAATGGCACCGGGGCCACTGTTGAGCATGAGCCCAGTTTAACTAAGGCACCTTATTAGTGGTTATCAAATAATACTATATCAGGTTTATATTAGTGGAGTGCTTTGAACCTCACAGGGAAACAATTGTTATTATAACCATTATTAATCAAAGTGAAAATGATCATTCATACCTCGTCCACATCGATCACAGATGACAATCTCATTGGGGAGTTCCGATGTCCCATCGCTGCACACAAAACATGTGATATCCTGATCTTCATTCTGATTGTGTGCTTTCTGAAGATCTTTGTACAGCACCCAGAACTCTGACTCATCTTCGAATGACACCATACAACGCTCAGTTGCTTTATCAACCTAGAAAATAATCAGATATGAATTTGGTTTTAGTCGCATCCAGATATTTTTGCAGGGAGAGTCAAATGTGGTTTTAAAAAATAATGGAGTAGTGTGTAGGCCATCTGAAGACCTTTGAACAATCTCCAGATATAGGATTCATCTTCAAAAGACACTGTGCAGCGCTCTGATGCTTTATCAACCTAAAAAGTAATCAGACATTACTTTACTTAAATTTTTTTTGTACATCCAGATTAGGATTTTCACCAGAGTCTCATGAGTGATGTGCAAAATTTAATGACAAATATTTTTGTTCTATATGTGTGTCTTCTAAAGATCTTTATAAAAGCAACAGAACTCAGATTCGTCTTCAAATGACACCATGCAACACTCCGTTGCTATATCAACCTAAAAAGTAATATGATATGACTTTGCATTAAGTTTGTATTTGTATAGAAAAATTTATGGAAGAAACTCAAAAGTGGTTTGGAAAAATAGTGACAAATATCATCGTTCGGCCTTGGGGGCTTTCTGAAGATCTTTGAATAGCACCCAGAACTCCGACTCATCTTCGAACGATACCATGCAACGCTCAGTTGCTTCATCAACCTAAAAAAAAAATCAGACATAACTCATTAATAATTTTCCTTACATCCAGATAAGGTTTTTTTGCCTGAGTACTAAGTGTGAATTGCCAAAAAAACTGACAAATATTGTTGTTCTGTGTGTGGGGCTAGGGTTCATCTTCGAACGACACCATGCAACGCTCAGTCACTTTATCAACCTAAAGAGTAATTGGATAAATTTGTATATAAGTCTTTAGTTGCATCAAATTATTTTTGCAAGGAGATTTAAAAGTGGTTTGAAAATATAATAGGAATTCTGTGTAGACCTTGTGAAGATCTTTGAACGCATGCAGAGCGATTTTGAATTTACCTTTGTGACAGTCCCTAGATAAAACAGTCCATCACTCCATCGAGCCAGCACATCGAGCCCCTCTGTGTATTCTCCATCCTTGAGGTTATCTTCGCTGGTGCTCGGGCTCACATTCAGGTCCTCAGGGAACTCAACTTTTATTGGACTATTCTGGGGGTCAGGCTGGAATACAAATGTAAAAGACATGCCATTTAAGGATTCTAGATACTTAAAAAGCCAATATTTTAGCGTACATAAATTTCAATGAATTCACTTAATTTACTGAACTTCAGACACATTTTATTACACATTATGCTAAGTTATTTCACATTTTGAAAGATTATTGTGCACAAGTCTAAAGGCATTATTATGAGAAGAAATTTTGGTAAATTCATGGTCACGGAATTGGCGAAATTAAAACCCAAGTGAAAGTTCCAGCTTTTACAGTATATACTACAAGTTTGAATCCATTGCTACCTATTATCACTATAAGTGCTTATAAAAATTGATATGGTCTTGTGATCCCGCTATGATCCACTTGTCCTGCATCTCATAGTGATAACAGGTAAACGTAACGAATTGTGACAGGCAGTGTACCATTACCTGGAGAAAAAAACCCATTCAGAGAGATTGAAAAATTGCAGAATCTTTGCCTTCCTGAACTTTCTAACTTCTCATTTCAAATTAGCAATAACATGCAATTTTGCAGACAAGAAAGAAACGTTCTGTCAATAATGAAGCAAGTCTGATGACTATTTATCCATGTTTTAGCAATGTCTGTCTAGATTTTTGTTTTCTATTTTAAAAAAAATACAGAAAGATGTTCAATGTGAGGACTTTGTTAGTTTCTTTAGGGGACTTCAAATTGCTTTACGAGTTTAAAATCGTAGGCCCACCTACAAAAATACATCAGGCTGTCATGAAAATATACAAACTTGAGAAATAATTACCGGACTAGCCATCTTAATCTCGATCTCGTCCCCTCTTCCAGTGGTCTCTTTCTTCACCCTCTTCGGGGAAGCTCCTATCCTGGTCACCTTGGCAGGTAGGAGGGCGCTGTTCAGTCTGGCTGCAGCAACAGCGTCCCTGATTGGTCGTTTGGGAGATACTTGTGTCTTAGGCCGGTCTGTTGTGTCTTCTGATTGGCTGAATGTAGCTGGAGGTTTGTTGGGAGAGAGCTCGCGAGAGCAGCTTGCGATATCTGTATTGAGTTGTGTTGATGCCATCCTAAAAAATGGAGAAAAAAAATCAAATAAAAAAAAATAACATTAGCTAATTTAGTAATAGAAGAGTCAACAGTAAAAATACAACTTTTTATTTTTTAGATTGTACTATCTAACCATAATATTTTGCAAAGATCAGAATAAAAAAAAAATATATGTCTATATAGATCTATAGACTTTACTACAGTAAAAAGGAAACTTAGAATTAAAGGATCTAACGTTAATTGAAACAAGGCAATTGGACCCTAACAACTATTAGTATTAATTATCAATCAATGAATCATGATCAAGTTGACAAATGCATCTGTCTGGACTCTCGAGTCTGACATGACACATGAATGCAGCCATAACTTAAGTCTTAACGTTAACGCGTTAGGCATACTGGTCTTTTAAAAATGCATATCAAGACAAAACAAATATATATTTTTGTATTGGGGTAAATAAGTTGTCAATTTCACATCTGACGAGGCACAAAAGTTACAAATAATTGTAAATTTTAATGATAAAAATTAAAAACAATTCTCATTATCTCAACTCAACTTCAAGTTCAAGTCACTGCGTCATGTCACTTCAGTGTCATTTTCAAATTGACATTTGCATCATCAGGCCTAGCTAGGCCTAGCAAGGCAAGATGTAAATAATCGAGTCACCTCTGAAGGACGCTTTAACGACTTGCTCCTCTCGCTCTGCACAGTGGTTTAAAAAAAAATTAGAGAAAATAGCAGTCTTCTCACTAAGTACATAACATGTGAACATAACACAAAATCGTACATGTGGGGCTACCCCTAAGATTCCTCAAAAATAAATTTAGCGTTGAAAACTCACCTAAAAACAGTTGCGTCTCAACTGTTGACAATCTAGATGAAAATAACAAGCGTAACCACGTTACCTACAGTTATTCTTGCTTATTTTACAGCTCTGAGTCCGAACTATGGGCCTTTTGAATCCAGGGCCCCAGCTCAGTAATTCGGACTTGGGCGACTTTCATTCATTGCGTGATATTCTCATATACCGTATACAACTTGTGCATCATGCATGGGGGTCGCAGTTTCCCGCGAAAACCGATGCTGAATGATAAACTTCCGGTATTGGAAAAAGGATGCAGTGCGAATCCCGGTGATGCAGAACGGGCACCAAAAATATACTAAAAATATAGTAAAACCGATCGAAATGGACAATATATATTTATCTCCTATTTCGAATACGATATCTCGTTACATTCATTGAAAAAGATGAACGGATATCATCAGGTTTCAGCATGTTCAAACGGTAGACGCAGAACAACAAAGTAACATTTGGGGTATGATTCACTGCCAGTCACCCTCGCTCATATGCCCTCGCTCGATGATTCACAATGATTCACAGTCACCATTTAGTGTCAATTTATTTGTATTTATTGAACGGAAAGAATTTAAATTGGAAAATAATGATATCCTAATTTACTACAAGGAAAAAAAAAACCGGCAGTCACAAGTCAGAATTGTACGAAATATTAGCGCTTCACTTCCGATTTCTGTGTTCGCCAACAACCATCTTAAAACAATACATTAAAAAAATCTGGGTGTGCCCTTCCCCAATAAAAAAAAAAACACCAAACAAACCAGTGGCGGATCTACGGGGGTTTAGGGGGTTTAACCCCCCCCCCCCCCCCC
>BQKZ01002023.1:11956-23884 GCA_036244855.1 Temnopleurus reevesii
TGCAAACAACAGCAAAAAATCAGAAGAAACGAGGAGAAGAGAGGGGGGAGATTTGGAAAAGAAAATAGGAAGAAGGGTCAGACGAACAGGGAAAAAAAAGAAGAGGAAGAAGCATGGAAAGTTTGGTCAGTTGGCGTGCGCTAGATGTACATCTACTGAAGATAGATCAAGGGACGTGAAGGGGGGGGGGGGGGGGGGGGGGCATTCCGAGAGGTTTTCTTTAATGGGAAAGAACAGTTTTTTTTACAATCCGGAAAAATCATATGTTTAAACATAATAATGAAAATTGGGCATTTTTTTGTCCATGCTTTTTAATTTTTCCTAATAGACTTTTGAACAATACAATTTTCGAATGATTTTAAATTTATCTTCAGATAAATCATGATATTTTGGAGGCATTGTTCTTTCTTTACAATTACAACCAGGAGATCAAAATGGTCAAAGAAAGGGGAAAAAGACGACTTCATATCATCATATTGGGGTAAATTATGAAAATAACCTTCGGGGGCTTGAAATGCACAACTTTCTTCCTCGTGGCGTTGCTCAATCGTGATGTGACGCAATTTTTTCTCTCACTTTTGTTCAGCTGTACTGTTGCGCTATTCACTTTTTTTTTTAATTTGACCACATGCATTTTCAGAACCAACTCTGCGGGAGTATACTGTATTTCAACCAAATCGGACAGAGAAGACTCAAATGATGTCAAAAGAACAATTATTATACAGCTATCAGAATAAGTGTCGGGGTATACATGCCATGGTCGCATACGTGATAGTATAATTTTGTAATGATACTAAATTCGCCCATTTCAAGCGAGCCCCCGCGAAATTGTGGAAACGAAAAAAATATGATAAAGCTAGTGAAAAGGGCAAATACTATGGTGAGGATCCCTCTTTTTTTTTTGCTTGTTAGCCAACCGGTGGACAGATAAAGTAAAAACTCTTTTCCTTTTCTTGTACTGTTTTTTTTTTGCTTGTCAGCGGAGTAAAATGTTTTTTGTTTGTTTGTCTTCGGCACATTTTGAAGTACATTTCGCCCCCCCCCCCACGTTCACGTGCAAACCTGGGGGCAATTTTGGAAATGGTCTTACATGTAGCTGTCCTCTATTTGCGAAAAACGACTTAATTCATTGTGCCACCCTCTTTAACATAGACATAAACATTGATCTTCAAAAGTTGTGCTCATCTTATATCGTGAAAACGGTCAAATAAGTATATGAAAGTTTGGGACGCCACAAAACGCCGTGTACCAAATAACAATTGCTATTAATTTGTTTACACCATTTTTTTTGGGTAGGGGGGCGGGGGAGGGGCAAAAATGCATAGGGACCATGGAACGTGTTGAAAAGTGTGTGCTCACAAGAATTAACTTAAAATTGTGTGTGTATGTGTGTGTGTGCGTGTGTGGGTGTATGTGTAGTTCCTGAAAACGTTTTTGTTCATGTATCAATTCCCAAAGCAATCTCATCACACATAGCCAATAATCAAAGCAAAAATCACGTTGAATTCATTTATTTGACTGCCCCAAATTCGCTCAGAAGTCATGAGTAACAAAACTAAACACGCAAAGAGAAAGTACAATTTCATGAAAAGATGATAAATATACTTTTATTGCATGAGTACTACGTTGTGACATCATTATACCAAAATTCAATGTAAGAAAATGAGAAATAAGAAACGAGACAAGAAGGTCGATAACACTATGAATTCAAATAAGAAAGAAAGAGGACAAAGTAAACAAATCCCCATTCAAACTTTCACAATGGCTGTAGCATAGAAAAGAAAGACCTCCTGTCATTCAGCAAATAACACAACATAATCTATTTCCGCAAAAAATTAAGTCGACCACCAATTCAATACTCCTTTGTAATGCTATTCAAATCGAAACTGGCTTGTGATTGTTGTGTCCACACAGTTCAATACATGGCGTACGGATCAATTGTCCCATGACTCACTTTATTTTACGGAAATAGTTTTTATTGTGTGAGATATGTTTGACACTTGGCCCCCGCAATATAGAGGGTTTGCTGATCAATCGCTAAAAGGCGGGTTTACTAATAGATGCAAATTTTATGCGTTATTTATACACAAAGGTTGTTCTTGATGACCGGAAAGCTTGCCCGAGGCTTGCCTGAGGCTTGCCTGACATAGCAACAAGAAATGTATGCAAACTGGATTACAAGTGTTGTAGTTCAATTTTTACTAAGTGATTTAAGGAATAACACATATGTAAAAATTTGGTAATTTGGCAATAAACATGCATAAATTTGAATCTATTATAATAAACCGGCCTCTTTCAAAGAGTACTTCTTATTGGATACTAGCCACCAAAATGAACAAAATGCACATTCATTGAATATCTTGATTGGTCATTATCATTACTTAGCAAACCTTTATTTTACGGGGGGTCCCATTCTACATCTCTTTGCAGAATAACAGACTGTCAAGGAAATACATTTCATGCGTTGGAGCCATTAGAAGAGCTTGGATGGCAAATGAATTATTTTGTCAATTTTTTTTTGTTCTTATATTCCACAGTGCATTACAATATAAAACATAAGGCATGTACAGAGGAGCATAATAGTAATATTGATGCAGAACCAAAGATCTGGCTCGAATTGTCCAACTTTGTTGGCTGCCAGATTAATAATAATAATAATAATAATAATAGATGCAATTTATATAGCGCACGTATCCACTCTGCTGATTGCTCAAGGCGCTTTACATTATAATTATTACCCTGGCTTTAGCCCGGCAGCCATCCGCGGCGCACTTGGTATTTCAAGGAATAAATATTCCTGCCAGGTACCCATTCACCTCACCTGGGTTGAGTGCAGCACAATGTGGATGAATTTCTTGCTGAAGGAAATTGACGCCATGGGTAGGATTCGAACCTACGACCCTATAGTTGAAAGGCGAGAGTCACGACCACTACACCACGACGCCTCCACTTCTTTGTGTCATGGTGAGAAATATAACTTTTGAAATATATTTTATTAGAGTAATTCATTTTACGCCACAAGAAAATATAATACAAAGGTTATTTTCCTTTTGTTTTCATTCATTTATTGTTCAAAAAGTTCATTTTGATTGTGAAGTGTGTCCAAAGAGAATGAGCCAAATCCATATCATGTTGGATATCAGAGCTACCAACATTTAACAGCAACAATCAGGGAGATTGTGGAAGAAATCCAGTAGATGTCTATGAAATGCACACAACCTAATGGCATCAATGTTTCCATAATCCAGGAGATTGCTCAAAAACATGCATTTATTGTGGCCCATTTCCAGGAGTCTCCTCCGGAATCCAGGAGACTTGGCAGCCCTGGGATATATAAAAGTGATGAAGTGACCGCATTCCAAAAATGTTAAAATAGAAAGTGAGTAGACGTTGAACGTGAAGTGAAGACATAGTCCTCTAGTTATTTTGGATTAAATAATATAACAAACAAATTGTATATTTTGGCCTCAGACACCCTTTAAGACAATAACCAACAAAGTATGAACATAATAATGGTAAAAATTACGTAAATACAAATTTGATTGTTTTATCCAATCATGCCATGGTGAAAAAAAAAATATTTCAAGCTTGCTCACAAGTGCCCCATATTCCCACTTTTAATCCAAAGAAAAAGACAAAAATTCTAAAGACCTACATACAAGAGACATAAAGTTATTTGTACAAATTGAGTTGTTCCACAGAAATCACACAAGAAAATGTTGTAGAAAATGTGAATGAGTATAAAAGTTTGCCTGAGTGAAAAAAAGCTATACATGTATATAAAATGCTGGCAGGATCATTAATGAAATTGACAATCAAACATCAGTATCTTCTTAAATTCAGAGATGCTAACATTCAAGAATGTGTATAAGGCAGAGCTATCAACCTGGGCAATGTTTCACCAAGTTACAAAAAACGTTAAGAACAACTTTACGCACAACTGGTGCCAATTCTTGCGTTGAATGATCTGGAATCTTAGGCGCATTACACTGATTAATGTACTCAATTCTTTCTTAAAGTCATGCGTATCTTTAAGAATAATTTGGTGAAACACAATACAGATGTCGACAAAATCCTTCTATTTTACCATACAAGTCATTTTAAAATTTAAAAAATCCTATTGTTAGCTTCTGTGCACTTTGCAACACTGTATCTCAATGGCTCAATTTATTCTATTTTGTCCTATAAGTGTCCTACTTTCACTGAAGAATCCTAATAAATAGGATAAAATCCTACTATTGGCAGATCTGATAAAAGTAGATATTAAAATGTGAATCACCAAACAGCTGCACCAAATATCTTGTCATAAGAGAATGCATTATAACAAGTGGTTAATGTCATTGTGCGTTTTCTAATGAGAAACAATTTCGTTCAGCTGTTGGTGATTCACTAGTTATTTTTTATCCTCATACATATTCTGGACTATTGGTATGTCTGAATATTCATACTTTTACTACTACAGTATTCTCAAAGAATCAAGAGTTGAAAAAAATATTTTGCAAAAGACAATTCCACTAAATTCCTCTTAAATCACTAGAAACTCTCCCAGTGTGAAATGTATTTAGATGGAAAGTTGATAACGTATACAGGATTAGATATTCATAATCAAGTGAGAAACATCTCTAACCCTAATTTCTCATTCTCCATACGTATACATTTGGACCTCCTTTATTTATAGCAAGAATTCATCAAATACAGCAAAATGAGTACAACAAACTGCTCCGAGGCCACAAAATTTTTTCCCTAAGTAGATGGAAAGCTGAAAAAATATATGGTGTAAATATTCACAATTGAATAAGAATCGCCTCTAACCCTAAATTTTCTCTCTCCATATACATTTGGACCCCCCCTTATTTATAGCAAGAATTCGTCAAATACAACAAAAATGGGTACACAAACTTCTCCTAGATGACTAGAAACTCTACCAAGTAAAATGTAGTTATATAGATGGAAAATGGTGTAAATATTCAGAATTGAATAATAAACACCTCTAACCCTAAACTTTCTCTCTCCATGTACATTTGGACCTCAGCTATTCATAGCAAGAATTTGTCAAATAGAGTAAAATATAAAACGTTGGGTGATATTGATGGGATGAATATTATATGCAGCATTGAAACTTAGAAGAAGAAATAACGTCTAACCCCCGAAAATAGAATATCACCAATAATACAAAATTGCTGTTTCTTTTCTCTGTACAAAAATCAATTATTTAACATCAGTTTGCAAAGATATTAAGAAATTAACATATTGTTCCTCAAATTATGCTGGTTGCTATGAATTCATTTTGCCAAATCTATTAGATATTGATTTGATAATCTGTACTTTTTATTTGCTTGTCATAAAGGTAGGTTCCTCCATAATACAGTCAAACCTCGTTATAAAGAACACTGACATATCGAGCTCTGGTAATATAACAAGGTAGTTTTCCTTGTGCCATCTCTTTGTATAATATTGTATTTTGGCCCTGATATAACAAGGTTTCAATATAATGAGTTAATTTCTCTGGTCCCAACAACCTCGTCATAACGAGGTTAGACTGTAATATATATGCTTGAACAGCTATTCTATATGGACTACACTATACATGTTTGTCATAGTACTCAAAAACCTTTAAAATTTCTATAAATATAATCATTGCTCTTTTTAGAGGCTGTCAGAAATCGACTACATTTTCACGCAACTTACCATATATAGAATTCAATTTCAGGAAATTCAAATAAATCTCATTAAATAATGTTGAAATTCACAAAAAGATTTAGCAAAGTATATACAATTATTCTAACAGCAAGAAAGCACATAGCAAAATACATCAAATATCTAACACAAACTAGAAAATGAACTGATATTTTACGAAATAATGCAAAAAAGACATCAAATGTTGAACACAAACAAGAAAAGGAGCTGATATTTACAAAATAATGCAAAACAGGTGGACATGAGCTGTAAAGTGAAAAAAATATGGGCAAATAAATTAAAGAAGAGTTTTACGTGTATTCTACGATCATCACTGAATTCCACAAGCAGCATTCAAATGCAGGATGATTGCATACAACCGCCATAGCGACAATCATATTGAAAAATTATCGCATCCCATTGGCCAGGTTTACTAATAGATGCAAATTTTATACGTTCTCTAACAAAATGATGGTTCTTGACAACTTGGATGCTTGCCTGAGGCTTGCCTGATATAGCAACAAGTAATTTATGCTAAATTGAGATGAAGTACGAGTAACTATAACCATAGAGATACGAACAGCAGTATCTTTATGCTATAACCTAAGGCGCATCGCTTGGGACCACTAAAATCTCTTCAAGTACTAAAGTAAAAATTTGACTTAGAAGTGATAAATAACATAAGTTTCATATGTCTTGGTCCAAAAAACCAAATTGACTAATAGGCAACTATTTGACATAGACAAGTTTGACTAAATAGGCAGAGTTTACTGAGGTTGAATTATTACTAACCAGTTGAAGGTATATCAAGGATCTACATTCATTGACAAGAAACATGCATAAATTTTGATCTCTTAGCAAACTGTCCTATTGCTGGTATTGCAGGGCAGTTTGAACAAGGAGATTTCAGAAGAATGGAGGGCAACTCAGAGTCATGAATGTGAAACACCTGGTCTAATTCAAAAGATGAACAATACATAGGGCGATCCTTTGATGTCCGAGGTTCGATGCCGCCAAATACGACTGGAGTGATTTTAAGATATCAACCGATCTAAAAATTTAGGATGCGCAGTAAATTCAAGGTAAAAGTGCACATAAGTTACAAATGCGCAGTTATATTTATAATAATTTTGGATCATAATCTTAAATTACAAGTCTCACTGTGTATTATTTATTGAGATATAGCTAAGAAACTGTAATTCACATGGACTCTTTTTGCTACAGATTAAGTGTGTTCCGATTACTTCCGATCGTTGTATTTTTCATATTTTATATATTAAGATATTGTTCTATCAAAGACCTTAAGGCCATTCGTGCACAGTAATGCCCACTTGTAGAAATCATTGTTTCAATTCTTGCAAATTCTGATCGCTGGTACCAAATTTCACTTAATCTATGTGCTTATTTATGTGCGGTACTTGTTCAGCCAAAACTTGAGAAAATATGATTACCATTACAATAAAACTTTTGTTATTGTTAACGAATAATGGCTAGTCTAGCAACGGGTTCAGTGATTGTTCTCCGTCCTGATAAAGCGTTTTAGAAAGCACATATTTGCCAGCATTTTTGTCATTCTTTAAGACGCGGCATCGAACCTACTTCAAAGAGATGTTATTCCAGATGTCAAACTTCCTTGGTTTGAATGCCTGTTTTGTGAAATCACTGACCATCTAGACAGAACAATAGCAGTACCAAGACCCATTAAATAAGTATCTTAGGTGACAGGTTAACATGTTAAACATTTCCATTTGAGATAAATTCACTGAGTTAGGTTTGAGCTGAACACAGTGAAGATGAAAATCTAAGATATCAATGAGAAAATTTAAACTATAAAGGAGGTATCAACCATTTCAAAATATATATTAGATCCAAAATTAAAAAGAAAATAGCCAAACAACTGTAACTTTTCATGAAGCAATCAGGAATTGTCAAATCAATGTATAAGAATACCTTTAGAAATATTCTGTAAAAATATTAACAATCCTGCTCCAAATCATTTCCTGTCAAATTGGAAATTAATGGATACAGTGAAAATAGAAATTCATTAAACAAAATGAATCAAAGCTACAGTGTACAAAGAGAATAGACTTGCTCAAGTTGTTCACTTTCTAAAAGAAAACAAACAAAAACCCCAACTATCTGAATATTCATAATACATTCTATTATCCCATCATCTTCAATAATGTAATTCTATTAAATATGAAATCTTAAATTCCTTATTCAAAATCATTATCAAAATTCATTGTTTAAATATAATTTAAATCTGTATAAGTTTTTATCCTTTTTGTTCCATTTAGGGGTTTATTATTGTCAAAGAACAGTACTACAATCATTGCCAGAAAAATATCATTGAACACATTAAGCTGTATGAGTGGGACGTAACAAAATTATAGTACTCATCACAATTCATTTTACCATCATATTAATCATCATATAAGCCACGAACTTATTTTTTTACAAGTACTGTTGGCACAAGTTACATATAATGGCACTGTTTCAGTATGGCTGTCAAATATATAAAACTAGGGCTTTTTCATACTTCATAATCATAGTGAGGAGAAGCCCATACACAAAGCAAAATGCTGAAGAAGTTTATTTTAAACAAACTCTGAAAAAGTCAAGTGGACGTTGTTCGAGTTCTTCATCTGCTAGTACAAAGTACTGTTTACAATGCTGGAAAATTGCTCTGAAAATGCATTTACAAAATCCGTACAAATTTATCAGTTCTAAATACTTGCCTGAGAGTACTAATATTCTCTCTGTAGAAAACCAAATATGCTGTTTGGATAGGATTTAGCACTTTGAATGCAGTATGGAATACATTATGTTGAAATTACTGAAAACAAATAATCATCAAAGTTAGATATTCAAATATATCTTTAAAAATACAAGTACATCTTATAATTAAAATCAGGTCCCCTCAAATGAGTGTTTGATTGGCCTTCACTGACTGACCCTCTGCTTGAAAAATAGAAAAAAATAATACCCCCTTTTTTCTGACCAGTTATCAACAGGAATACTATATTTTGGCAATCACAATGTTATCAAAATGTTATAAATGATAATTGTACATACTGCTACAATGGAATATTTTGGACCATGTAAATACAGTTTGTTAGCACCTACAGTTACAAGTGGAGTGTTTTCATATTGTAAAATAGAACTATGATTGTAAGTATCTGAGAGGCTTCCCAACCTTCCCAATATCAGGGGGAATAACGAGTGATCAGCTGAATATAGACCAGCTCGTGACAGGACATCTCCCAAGTGACCAATTCATGCTTCACAGCTACATGTATGCTTCCCCCCCCCCCCAGTACTACTCCCCAGGGGACAAACACACCCTTAGGACAATTCCCCAGGGGACCATCCCTCGAAGCAAAATTTCCCCCTAGGATAAATCAACCTGATGTGAATGTCGTCCGACGGGGACGTTGCTCTCGGGGGATCAGTTGTCCTCAGGAGGAGTACTTTGGGGGAGTCGTCCTTTGGGGGACTTGCAATGCTATGCATGAAATGTGTAAAAAGCTGTTGAAACGCTTTTTAACAAATAAGATACGAGTTCAAGATCTTAGTTACCCATATACATTTTTGCATTCAGTACTTTATAATATCCCCATATCAAAAAACATCTAGTCCTGCAGATTTATCCATATGATCTATGAGAGGACGTCAACATAAGGAAAACTGGATTTGATAAAAATATCAAGTACTGTACACATACATGTATTCATAATGCTTTATACTTGCTCTCATATTCACAATCATTTAAATTCATCATAACAAATTCATTTCAATTATTGACAAAAAAAGGCACATTTTTCACAGAACACATCTCCATTATATGGGGAGGTTCCATACCCCTCTCATGCATGTACAATTACATCATTCACAAATATATCATACAAAGTGTATTTCACCTCATAACTACCCATAGAATGAGACATCAAAATGTTTGCACTTTTCATCTTTCAAGATACACACTAGGCACTTTTTCCTGGAAAATGTGACCGTTTCTACAATGCAATAGCCTGATTTTCTTGAAATATGCAAGTTGAACGCATACCATTACTCAAATAATCTCAATAACACAGCCTGAAAGGGCCTGTAGAGAGGCTACATGTACTTGAAGTCAATTGATGGGTCCTTTGGAATGGAATTAAATTGGATTTTAACTGGGCAACACAATCAGTAGCAGAGTGTAAATTTGCATGCCAAAAGCAAAATCTGACTGTTTTTTAATGATTACAAGGCCATAGATCTCGGACCTTTATAAAAAGTCTTTATGATCATCATTTATGTTCAACTATGCACAGAATTCGGGTCTACTAAAAAACTGGTCTATTGCATTCTTGAAATGGTTACATTGTTCTCCAAAATCTTTTTTTTCACTGTGTGGTCACATACAATTTATATCATACTGCAAAACAAAGATTTATGTCTCCATATAATCAATGAATTGTCATTCCTCTATTTTTCGCCCTTTGTATGAGTTTGTGATTTCATTGGCAAGAGAAGGTGTTGTTCGAAAGATGTAGTTGACCAATCAAAAGTAATGCTTCATGCACATCTTTTAAAAAGTGGAAATTCATGTTACAATATTCAACTGATTTGCAGTTGATTTCACAATCCATTGCAATTTTGAAGCAACACCCCAAATAATCAATTTATCTCCTTTTCCACAGTAATATTTTCATCCTTACAATGATAACCATTTCATCATTTGAAGTATAATAAAAAAAATTTGATTGGCCCTTACAAACAACATTGCGTCAGTCACTGGTGCTATACTGGAACGTTGAAGACTGTCTTTTGAACGTATTGACAAAGGCACATTGTTGTTCTGCAGTGTCTCTTTCTTAATGGTCCCACTAACTGCTTTTTAAGTAGTTTATTGATGAAGGCTGCACTGTTCTGCATGATATAGAGCTCTGCTTCCTCCTAATGGAAAAAGAAGGAAAACAAGATGAATGACGAAAAATTAAGAATGATAAGGCTTAAAAATATTGTATCTTTTCAAACCTTATCAATGAAAAGAGGAAATATGCATTCCAGCACATGCAAGAAGGCAAAGGTGTTGAAAGGATTTCCTCGAAGAAGGGGGGGGGGGGGTAGGTTCCTAATTTCCTTGTATCTTTTCGTAATGGTCCCACTAACTGTTTTTTAGCAGTTTGTTGATGAAGGTTGCACTGTTCCTCATAATGGAAAATAACAAAAAATAAGATGAATAAAAGCATTTGAAATAAAATTGATTAGGTTGATCAAATTTAAAAGCAAGGAAATTAGAATAGAGGTTGTTTCATATAACGTAGGCAGCAATAAAAAAAATCTGAAGCTGCTCAAGGAAATTGGCATATTTTTGTGTTTTGGGACCGATTTGATATCACATCATATCATATCGTTCTGTAATTGTGCATTTCGATAGTGTTTGAATTCATATGAATGTGTTTCATACCAAGTTTCACGAGGTCAAGACTGCAAAATCCACGAAAATAAAACAACCACAAAAATTTCAGCTTATATTGTATGTCAATCAAGATATTCGCTCTGGGAAAGAACATACATGTACTTTCATGCAACTTAAAGAAACATAAAATGAAAAAAAATGAAAGACAACTATTGAAGCAAAATCTTTGAGTCAGCAAACGTTTGACACAACAATTTTGATTCAATACCATACTAACATTCTACTCATAAAAGAAAAGCAAGAATCTATTAAAATACTTCATTGAAATTGAACATAGATGACTACTTACAGCTATTGATGTTGGATCAGTGTCGGCAATGAGAGTTTGAGGTGATAATGTTCTGAGCCTAGTATCCATGGTGAGACGAGTTCTATCATCACCTTCCCCTCGGGATGGCAGCATCTCAATACTGACAGATGAATTCTAGAAATCCAAATAAGAGACATGGTAATTATACAATCATCCCTTTCTCCTTTCCATAATCATCATCATCATCATTAACCTACTCATTAATATCATCATCTCCATCAATAATCTCATCCGAAATATCATATCATCATCACACTCATCATCATCATCACACTCATCATCAGCTTCCTTATGATCATCATCATCATCATCATCATCATCATCATCATCATCATCATCATCATCATCATCATCATCATCATGTTGGATCAGTGTCGGCAATGAGAGTTTGAGGTGATAATGTCCTGAGCCTCGTATCCATGGTGAGACGAGTTCTATCATCTCCTTCCCCTCGAGATGGGAGCATCTCAATACT
>BQKZ01002023.1:32884-43911 GCA_036244855.1 Temnopleurus reevesii
GCATTTCAGTGCGCACAAAGAGACAAAAAGAGAAAAGGACACCCCTCCCCCCATAAAAACCTCCAAAGCCCAAGGCTAGTCGATGATAGAGCATAGGATACATGTGTGGCCTTCAAGGACCTTCGCCCAATTTGCCCTCAGACATACATGTACATGTATGGCACAAAGAGTTGCACTTTTAATAGCAAAGGTCTGAACATGAAACGCAGCTCCACTTTTCACCAATCAGGAATAGATATTTATGAGTTAAGTTAAATTTGTGAGCTGTGTTTAATATAAAATTTTTTGCAACAGGGCCCTGGTCAGAGTACAAAGTATCAATCAACCGAAATTGGCAGAAATACATGTAGCATTAGATAATAGAGGGTTTTTGTAATGCAATCAAACTCACATGCCAACGTACAACTTCATCACAAATTTAGTCAGAATGCAAATTGTATACAATCATGTGAATGGGGCTTATGTTCCAAAATTTAGTACTCTGTACTGGATTTCACACAAAACTTGACAAATCTGAGGCCTAAATTATCAATGATGACTAAAAATTAGTAAAGTTGGCAGCTATGCAAGTGACATAATTATAAATGTGTATGCCTTACATTTGACTGTACGAAAAAAAATCTGTTGATCAATAAGAGCTTGAAAATATTCAAACCAAATGGACCATTAAGTAAATAAAAAATGGATCCTACCTGAACACCTTTCCTTGCCAGCTCATCTGGACAGTAGATTGTATCAAATCTCGCCTTACAACAGCAATCTGTTCGGGATTGTATGGTGGCTAGCGGGGCACTGTTGTACAGGGCTGTCCAAAAACGAGAAAAAAAGAAACTGAATCAAATCTTGTCTCTAAATAGAGTACACATGTAGCAGGTATTGCTAGGCACTGTTGTATAGGGGTGTCAAAAAGAAATGAAATAAATTGTATCAAATCTCGCCTTACAACAGCAATCTGTTCGGGACTGTATGGTGGCTAGCGGGGCACTGTTGTACAGGGCTGTCAAAAAATGAGAAAAAAAGAAACTGAATCAAATCTTGTCTCTTAATAGAGTACACATGTAGCAGCTACAGTATTGCTAGGCAATGTTGTATAGGGGTGTCAAAAAGAAATGAAATAAATTGTATCAAATCTCGCCTTACGACAGCAGTCTGTACGGGACTGAATGGTGGCTAGCGGGGCACTGTTGTACAGGGCTGTCAAAAAGATGAAAAAGAAGGGGAAAAAAAGAAATGGATGGTGTTAAATATTGTCTCTTGGATATCATGTAATATATGCTACTTTGGAGTATAGTGCCTGTTGTTGGACAATGTTCGGTTGTCAAAAGGAAATGAAACAGAATGTATCAAATCTTGCCTGACAACAGCAGTCTGTTCGGGACTGAATGGTGGCTAGCGGGGCACTGTTGTATAGGGCTGCCAAGAAACAGGGAATAAAAAAGAGTAAAAAATCAAATCATATCCAATCTGGTTACTTATATATTAAGCAACATATACTTATATGTTGCTCAATAGTATAGTGGCTATTGTTGGACAGTTGTAAAGGGTTGTCAAAAAGAAATGAAACAGATTGTATCAAATCTCGCATTACAACAGCAGTCTGTATGGAACTGTATAATGGCTACATGTAGCTGGGCACTGTTGTAAAGGGCTGTCAAAAAAAGAGAAGAGTAAAGATAGAGATGAATGGTATTAAATCTTTTGTCTAAAATACCATGCAATGTATACTGCTTGTTGTTGGGCAATGTTGTATAGGGTTGTCAAAAAGGAATGAAACAGATTGTATCAAATCTCGCCTTACAACAGCAATCTGTTTGGGACTGAATGGTGGCTAGTGTGGCACTGTTGTACAGGGCTGTCAAAAAGATGAAAAAGAAGGGGAAAAAAAGAAATGGATATTATTCAATCATGTCTCTTACATGTATATTATGTAAACATCTGCCCAGCTTTTACCTTAAATGATTGAATAAGATTTTTTTTTCCTTCTTGCAATGCCATATTTTTGGGGTTGTATTAAGAAAATGTATTATGCTAACAGGGAAGTTAAACTCTACTGACTTTGACGAAATGATAAATACTTGTGGTTTTATTTCAATTTTAAAAAAATCAGGGCATTCTGTTTGATCTACACTGTAATATAACACTTGGGCCCTGTTTAAACATGTTTGAAAAATGTATTAACAAAATACATATTTGCTAATCAATGTAATAACCTTTCTAAAATGGGTTTACAGTGTAGATTATAATTATTCACTATTGAGAATTGAGAAAGAACCTCCCAGGGTTTACCAGAAAGCAGGATGTACATTGTCTCTTCATTCATGAATAACCCACAAAGTCAATATTTAAAAAATAAAGTTCAGCAAATATAGCTTTCTTTCCAAATCAATGATTTTGACCTTCCAATAATATTTACAATATCATCCCAAATTCCTCATCACAAGTTAGAACTGCAGTCTCACTCATGGTCATTTCTTTGTTAAAGAAAAGAAAGTTGCAAGGTAGGCAAATACATACAAGTATGGAGAATTATGACATACATACCGGTACATATGTATTAAAAATAATTTGATGAATCCTCGACTCCGCAAAGTTGAAATTTATGCCTCTACCATCACATGATCAGAAACAAATTACCGCTTACACATGTACCATGCCATCAGAAATAAGAAACACTTTTGGTTAATTTTACATTTTTGGGGACCCTGTGACCATTGACTTTTGATCCCCTGAACCCAAATCTAACAACTTCATCCTCGCATGCTTATATACTTGAGCCAAGTTTGGACAATATCCTTTCAATGGTTCTGAGGTTTATGGTTCAAGTTCAAGTTAAAGAGAACACAGTAACAGGTTTCTGACAGATGGACGGACAACCAAAATCATAATGCCTCCAGGGGCATAAAAATTATGGCATTTTCACTCACCAGGCACATTGTTATTGAGAGTTGCATCGTGAGCATCTAGACTGGATCCTGAAACAAGGGAAATAAATCAAGAAAAATAGTTCCATTTCTGTATAGTGGACAATTTTCGCGCTTTTCACTGTAAAATTGCCAATCACGAATTTAAGACCCGCAAAATAATCCTTACAAATCTGTATGAAAAGAATGAAAATCGTCTGATTTTCCAGCTTTTAATCAAAGCAAGATTTTTCTGGCGCAGACCAGGTAAGATTGGGCACAAACTTTATAAGATTCTGAAAATTTTATGTTATCTTCTATTAATCTATAGAAATTTAATTACGTATCATTATGCAAAAATACGAATGTTCACCTACCTAATCTTAGCGCTGCCACAAACCTCTGCCAAAAGTTTCTTGACATTGCATTAATGGTCGGAATCCCTTCAAGAAAATCTGGAAGCTCCATATCTGTTAATACTACGAGAATAACTTTCGCTGTGTTCGTGTAATGAGTTCGCAACGCACGAAGATTCTCATACGTGCACCATGGGCTACGCATAAAGTCTGGCGAGATGAGAAGCACGAGTTTCTTGGCGGTCGAGATGGAGTTGATGATCTTGTCCATCTTGGCAACACCGGGATCCCACTTGTGATTGCTGTTGTCGCACGTGAACCCGTATGCGGCCGATTCGAGTTTCCTGATCACGTTGATTGCCCATTCGTCATCCTCCCACGCAAAACAGAAGAAGGCGTGGCTTGTTTCCTCGCCAACAAGGCCGGGAGCCATTCCCCGCATCGGGATGTCAGCATTCTGGTTGGAGTTTGCCTCGTCTGGCGACATGGGAAGACTATCAACTGACCGGTCATCGCCGCTATCTGCAGTGACCATCCGACCGCCTTGGTCAGCCTCAGTGTCCCAGTCGCTCAAGAAACTTGACATATGCACATCCTCCCCTTCCAGAAGTTTCTCTGCAATTAAAAAAAGGAGTGAAAATTTATTAGCAGGTCGTCGCCGTTGTCCGCAATGAACTATTCGACCCCCTTGGTCAGCCTGTGTCCAAGTCGCTCAGGAAAATATGCACATCCTCCTATTCCAGAAGTTTCTCTACAATCATGACAAAAAAACAAGTTATCAATCGATAATAGTAATAATGACACAAACAATTTCCTCGGGGAGGGGGGAGGGGGCGCCAATCCCTTGGGGCAGTAAGGTAGCTAACAGTTCAATCCAAATATCTTTTGCTCACTGTTATCTACAACTTACCAAAAGAAAGGTATATTGTATACAATGATAGCAAGACAATTTCATCACAAATAGAAGCACTCCTCATAAAATTGAACTACCATTTTGTAGGGCCTCTGGTACTTTAAAATATTGTGCTTTCCCCATGTCTGTTTCTAGAAATCCAAACATATTTAGATGAAAAAGAGGAGTGATGCTGCTAAACAAGACAGGGAGAAAAAAACCCCCCCAAAATTATGAAAATAAAATTGACTTCCACATTATTCTCAAAGTAAGTAAACAAAGTAGAATGATAAAGTATCGCCAAATTTGTTGACAAAGATGGAAGGAATAAAGTTACCACAAGAGAATTGACGTTCATGATGTGAATGATGATGTGAATGACGATGTGTAGTAGAATTGTGATGTATGTATACCACAAAATCCTCTGACAAAGAAAGAGGAACTATATTATATCTATTCCCTGAATACATGTATAATTATTATAATGTGTAGAAGAATTACAATATTCATAAAATTTAATGAAAAAGGGGATTGAAATGCAATTATCACACAACATGTATAGGCCAGTGTATATGTACATTATGAAATATAATAAAGTTCCATGAAAATATGAGTTTGGAATAATAAAACATCTTCCCTCAAAATTAGTGGCATTTCAGAGGTCATGAAAAAACTGATATACGAAGCTACAAATACATGCAGCTTCATACACAAGCAATATCAATATTCGTAGACTGTAAGTAGTATTACTGTATTAAATTTGATATAGCGTAATCAGACAAGCGTGAAAACTCAATGAATATGAATTTGATTGCTATTATTTGGCACAGCAAGGTGTAATTGTGCTCGAAGAAATGTATCTTGTATTGATGGGCAACGAGGTATGAATAAAAATCATGATTTCTGAGTGCAGGGATGCCAACGACTCCAGAATATGCATTGGTGTATTTTCATATTATAACAGGCTTTTATCATATAAAGTGAATGGCCTATAGCATGCTCATTCTTCTGAAATTTTCTCTCCCATTTGTTTGGCTGTACAGTTTTGTTATTCACATTTTAATTTTGCCTTGAGCATATTCTGGAATGGTTGGCATCTCTTGATTATGTACAATATTGTATTACAATGAATGTGAAATGTACATTTTTATGTACAATTTAGAATAACACATACATGCAGGCCATACTAATATTCATAGACTGTGAGTATAACTGTAATTTGAGACTGTATAATCAGCCAGGCGTGAAAACTCAATGAATATGAATTTGATTGCTATTATTTGGCACAGCAAGGTGTAATTGTGTTTAAAGAAATGTGTCTTGTATTGCTGGGCAACGATATGTGAATTAAAAATCACGTATTATGAATGTACATTATGTAAGTAGAGAGCTATACTATTAAGCATCACACAGTACATACCAATATTCATTGACTGTAAGTAGTATACTGTAATTTTAAGATTGTATAATCAGCCAGGCGTGAAAACTCAATGAATATGAATTTAATTGCTATTATTTGGCACAGCAAGGTGTAATTGTGTTCGAAGGAATGTGTCTTATATTGATGGGCAACAATACGTGAATAAAAATCATGAATTATGAATGTACAATGTACATATTTTAAAGATATATTCTGGTATTTGTTGAAAAAATAAAATAAATGTTCACAGAATCGCACAAAATGTGAGAAGAATGTTCAGAACTATAAATAAATAATATGTGCCAAAGTGTTTTGCAAGAAAATGTATAATGGCAGAGAAATGTGCAAATAAAGGGTCAAAATTGGGCCATGTCGGGCCGACAGATTTTATACCAGTCCCACGCGCTGCTTCCTGTGTTTGCTGCAGTGGACAGAGCACGTGGAGAATGACATAATTTCGCTTTTAACCGGTTTGAGGTTATCATATTAGTTTTCCCTTGTCTACACAAGTCACGTTGTGCTTTGTTTGTAACATAAGATTATTTTAATCATTCATTTTTCCAAATTGAAGTTCTTTGCAAGTACTCGATATTCGCTTTAAGTAGAGATCTGTACTATTGAGCATCACACATAGGCCATATCAGCATTCATAGACTGTAAGTACAAATACAACTGTGCGTAATTCGAGATAGCGTAATCAGTCAGGCGTGAAAACTCAATGAATATGAATTTGATTGCCATTATTTGGCACAGCAAGGTGTAATTGTGTTTAAAGAAATGTGTCTTGTATTGATGGACAATGAAGCATGAAAGGGGATCATGAATTATGTATGATGAAATACTGGCATATTGTTGCATGGTTTCTAATGCTGGGGAAGCAAGCACTTTACATTGGCATATAGAGAGTACAATATTTTGACCGTTTTTTCCCTAGTCTCAAGTCAAAAAGGGAGAGAAAAAAAGCCCTAAAACTTGGTTAATTTAATTAAGTATATTGTGAATATGAATTATGACAACGTCATATCTCGGCGACTTTGAAAATTTGTAACTTTTGAATGGGTTGCTCAAATTTTCACAGTTCATTCATCTGATTTTTCTACATTCAATGAGAGCACATAATCCCAGGGGTTGGTTCCTTTTTAAAATTCTATGACTTCAAATCTTCCATGTTTTTGTATGAAGCAAAATTCATGTTTTCATTATTCTTGTGTACACTACCTTAATTTGATGGACAATACCACTGTATTATTATGAATTACCAATATTATTGAATTGAATACATAATTTAATATATACATTGCAAAAATGCATGCATATCTATGAGTACTTTTAATTGTGTGAACAGTGAAATGAATGCATCCATGGTTGATTTACTTTTGAAATGTCAAATGAGTACAGCATGAATGCCATCTGCTCCTGTAAATCAAAGTTTACTTTTCATAAATCAAATCACACCCAATTATACTATTACTTGGTTGTGTGATAATAGAATAAATTACAAAGAAGCAAAACTATCAAATTGATTAATGTCAATTTACCACTTTCGTAATGTATTCAGATTTTAAGCTAGCTTCGTTGTCAAACACACAATTAGAAACTATTGGGTCACCTGAAATGAAATAATTGTATTTGAATAGATTGAATATAGATGGCATGCAGTGGTTGTTGCTAGGTTGGTCAAGCTATAATGTTTGTCCCACCTAGCAATGTCAATGTACATGCAAGTAGCATGCTGACAAATGTACTCTTTATTTATTGCCAACCAAATCGACTTGGGGCAAAAGTACATAAATTTGAATACACTACGAAAGTGGTCTAATGAAGTTTTTACTTTTATTCGCTTGAACAAATTGTTTTAAAATTGTAATTTTAAGCTGTGCATAGAAAGGTTCTTTTCTCTTCTGATCAAAGTAGTTTAGGAAAATTATTCTCAGATTTTTACCCCTAACATCATGTTACAATGTACATAATCATTTGACACACTATGAACAGTTGATAAAAATTATGGAAATTGCCACACGACTATGAGTTTGCTTGCCAATATTTTATTGATGCAAACATACACATCTAGTAGTTCATCAGAAACATTGAGTGGTTCGTGAGAAATACTTTTTCATATTCAATAACTTTGCTTCCTTTAATATTACTTTTACATGTACAATATGAAACATTTAATATAAAAGAAATGCACTAATAAAGGGAAAGGAACTGAGCCATGGTGTGCTTGTGATTGAATAGGTAATAAATATAATATTTATGACATATGAAGCGTAAATGATGTATGTCACAGAGCAATGTCTGATTTTTCTTCTTTTTTTCACAAAATTTCGAATATAATGGAGAATATACAAGTTGGATGTGTGCCGATAGGCATTGCAGCAGGTTTTTTTTATTTTGATGAAAAATCTATAGTTTGCTGAAAATGAATTATTTTCAAAGTCATACCTTTTTCTGCTTTTGCTTCATTTTCTCGATCATTTTCTTTTCCTAACAAAATAAAAAGTATAAATTTCACATTGAATAAATACAGTTGTTCCACCATATGAATTTTCTTCCTTTCTGAATTCCATAGAATAGACTAGGGGCCTGTAATATAAACAAGATGCTTTAATTTTGAGATCAATTGCAAACTTTTGTAAATGTTTTCCATAGACTTACAATTGATATCAACCGTACGATCAATTGGAAAGCTTAATGTTACAGAGCCAAGATCACTAACCAGGCTTCTAACACCTTATTCTTGACAACCTGAAAGCTTGTCTGAGGATTGTCTGACATAGCATTAATGTAAGAGTTGCAGTCAAACTTTTACAACAGGTGTAAAGAATACCACATTTGCCAGCAAGAAATGTGCATAAATCTGACTAATTAGTGAACAGATATATTGAATGACATTGACATATTCAAAACATATCAATATTAACCCTCACTCTAAGTTACATGTAGATTCACAATGAGAGCAGCGACCTTTTAGGTTTCAGAAACTACAACAAATATATGGAAGCTTATAGGTGCAATGTGAATGCGAGTTTGTACAAGCCACCTCCTTGTTTTAGACTAAAACAAGGTACCTTGGCAAGTTGAATAACTTGCCTTTGTGCTGCGCAGTAGTATAGTGGTCATGACTCTCGCCTTTCAACCAGTGGGTCATAGGTTTGAATCCCACCAATGGCTTCAATTTCCTTCAGCAAGAAATTCATCCACGTTGTGCTACATGTACACTCAACTCAGTATTAAAAGGTGAATTGGTACCTGGCAGGAATATCTAATCCTTGAAATGCCAAGTTCACTGGAAGCTGCCAGGCTAAAGCCAGGGTAATAATAATGCAAAGTGCCTTGAGCACTCAACAGAGTGGATACATGCCCTATATTATTATTATTATTATTATTATTATTAGAGTATTAAGCTTCCATATTTCTGAAGTAGTTACTAAAACCTTACGGATTCGGCTCTGAGTGTAGAAATTGTAGACAGTGTAGGCTACATTTAATATCTCCTACAGACAATTTAAAGATATTTATGACACTGTTATTCTGCAAAGATATAAACCAATCGTCTGCACCTGTTTTCTGACTAAGATGCTATCTTCTTTCTTTCTTTCTTTTTCTGTAGAGCTTTCCCCATTTCTCAACTGGGCTGACTTTTATTCACCCTTTGAACAATTTTAAAAGTGGTATTATGGCAGGCCAGGGTTGTATTTTATAAAGCTATGCGTAGACAGGTTCTATCCGACTTTATGAAAGACTGGTGACACTTTCTCGCACTCAATGAGAACCCCTGGTGCTGAATCGCAACAAAGAAAGGGTCTGTAATCATTCGTTGAGTCTTGCGTATAATTGTAGATCTACGCAGAGCTATATGAAACACAACCTTGGGTGGTGTTTCACCTAGATAACAAAGACTTTCAGAACGTCTGGAATCAGTTTTTTAGTGTTATGACTAAGAATGTTTCAAGTATTCATCTCGAGGACTGATACCAGTCGTTCTTAAAAACTTTCATGAATACCTTGGTGAAACACGGCCCTGGTTATTGTTATTTTCTCTCATGGGGGGGGGGGGGGGGGTCAGCGAAAGGAAAATGTGCAGAATGTTTCACACTTTCAGATATTGAAGCAATCTACGAAAAGTAAACTCTGAAACTAAGAGGGGAACTTGCCGACATCATTGGTTTAAAAAAATCAACAAAACAAGTATTTCCTGACCAACCCCAGATAATTTCAACCAACATGGCAAAACAACCTATCCCCACCCTCCCCCGGCCAGTCCAACAAAAAAACATCACTTGGGACACAAATTTTGTCATCATTCTGTTGTTCGAAATTCACAATTGATCGCAAGTTGCAGTTGATCGGAACATACCGATCAATATCATTGTTCAAAAGCGCATGCCATACCCGAATGCAAAATGCATGTTATAATTTACAACTGATTTGCAGTTGATTTGCGATCAATTGCAACTTTGCAGCAACACCCTCTAAGAACATTAAATATTTGTAAATTTTCTAAACCAACAGTTCACTTGAAAAGCCCTTTATACCTACACTACAGTATATACATCTTTGAGATTTCTCAAAAAATGGAATAACCCCTCTGAGAATTCCTTGTATGAAATGTGAACTTTGAACTGTGTAACATTCCTGAACTGTTTACAGGTCCCAATAAAGCTTGCCACATTCCAACACAATTCCCCAAATTCAATGCATCTAAAGTTGATCCAGGTATATATCTGTATTTGCGGAAATAATTCCAGTAGTGAACTTTGAAACTAAAAGCTGTTTATATTGGAGTATTAATGCTTATACTGCATAGTTCAGTTGCCCATTCTCAATTGAATGAGTGTACGCTTGTGCCAATCCCTTGAAAATTACCAACAGTACCAAGTGGGTAGCATGTAAAATGAAACCCATTTGATGCTAAAAATTATCGTCGATTTAGAGGAAGCAACCCCACCCCCCAAACTCACAAAGTCAAACCAGACGATTGTTCCAGATTATTTACGATACCCCGTCAGGGAAAAACATGAACAGGACGGTGTTTCACCAACTCGTAAAGTTACGCACGACTTTACGTTCGACTGGTATCAGTTCTTGCGCTGAATGCGCGTGATAATGTGAACCATGACGTATAAGAAGGGGTACCAGTCGAACGTAAAGTCGTGCGTAAAGTCTTTCTTATCTTGGTGAAACACCGCCCAGGTTGTAGGGTAGGATTATGACCCCATATTTACGGGCATATGGTAGGCATGCCATTGAAATTACCCTGTAATTCAGAGGGTTTAACCGCAGAAATTTTGCAAATTTATCTCCTATCACAAGTTTTGGGGAAGGAAAAACAAGTGGAGTGAAAGAAATCCACTCCTAATTACGGGGAGATTTTCTTAGACATCCCTATTTTTACAATTTCCCTGGATTTATCCTCCAAATTTCACCTCACCATCAAGCCAAGTGTTTTTTTTTTT
>BQKZ01002024.1:16893-29343 GCA_036244855.1 Temnopleurus reevesii
TGATTGGTTTGGATTGCTGAGGTACTCTTAGAGAAGCTTTCCTGAAAATTTGAAGTGATTTGGTCCACAGGAAGCAAAGTTATGGTCAGAATACAAATACCTTATGTATTACATTGTTTTAATTGATATGACCTTGGCGCGACCTCCGAAATCGTTGCAATAGTGGAATTTCATTTTCCTTGACTATTTGCCACATTTGTATGAAATTTCAATGAATATATTGAAGTATTACTAAAAATTTGTAATTTGGGTGAAGTCTGGCCTTAAGGGGCCGGACACTGGAGCTTATATGGTATATCAAACAACATCAAAAGCCATCATTCACTCTATCAGCACGATTTATTCGCAGCAAAAACAATAAAAAGAAAAATCTGAAAAAATCAACAGATAGTCAACTGCACACAGGCCGACTCTCTGGCGAATTCTAACCTATACATATTCAATTTGAAACAAAAAGAAAAAAAATATACATACCAAATCCATGATTCTCCCATTGATGAGAAATATTCATTATCAAAATGAAACATAAATTATGCTTGGCAAATTGTGATCTACTTGTTACACTTCCTTCTTAAAGAAAACAATGGCAGAGAAACAACAAAAATCACTAAATTTGATAAAAAAAATAAACAACTGAAAGCAAAAAAATGCAAGCAAATTCAAGCAATTCATCAATTAAAAATAAATTCAGCAAGGAAACTGCAAATTATATTGCAATATACTATCAAAATTATTTAGATGGCCAAAAAGAAAAGTCAACTTCCTTATCGAAATGTACCTCAGTATGATATTACATATATCACAAGGATGCAAACTGTTCCAGAATATGCATGAGGTCAAAATTCAAATGTGAATAATGCAACAGCTGAACAAAAGTGAGAGAAAACATGGGAACAATAACCACACTTGTAATGAAAGCTTGAATTTATATGAAAATAAAGCTCAAGCATATTCAGGAACAGTTAGCATCTTTATATGTATATATAAAGAAGAGCTTGAATCACTGGCTTATCATAGTAGAAGGCTGTAAACTAAAAATGAATGCAACAAAATAAGACGACATTCTAAAGGAGAAAATACACGAGGTCGACTTTTTATGAATGAAATTATACTTTTGAGCCTTCACTGAGGATTAATTAATTGATAAATTAAATTATTTGTTTTGGTATGAATAAGCTGGTGCACTTGTGGAATCATAGGTTTGAAATAAAGAGTGGGAAATTTGAATTCAGGTCAATAAGAAAGATATCAATATTCATCAATTACCAGATAAATCATTCTTGGAAAGACCAAACAATTCTTTTACAGGATAATTACATAATATGTAAACAGTTCCCGTTGTAAGGTGAAGATTACGATATGAACTCTAAAAACAAATCATATTCCAAATAGGCAGGTTTACTAATAGATGCAAATTGTATGCATACCTCTTACACAAAGGTTGTTCTTGACAACCCGAAAGCTTGCCTGACATAGCAACAAGTAATGCATGCAAACTGGATTCCAAGTATTGTAGTCTTATTGTTATCAACCAGTCTATGGAATACCACGTAACTATGTGAAAAGCACATAAATTTGAATATATAAGTAAACCCGCCTATTCTGTGATTCTAAAGGAAGAATAGATTCCAACCATTCCAAAATAAGCACGAGGTGTATTCTCATATGAATTTGAGGCTTCCATTACAAGTGACTGGCTGGGCAGGTGTTTATTGTTGTCACGTTTGCTCTCACTTTTGTTCAGCTGTTGTGTAATTCACATTTTGATTTTGACCTCATGCATATCTGGAACGGTTGCAATCTCTATAATTATCTGGTGAACTGACCTGTGCACATTCCAAAAAGAGGGCAAAAGTTGAACTATTTTCATCACATGGTCGGTTTTGAAGTATAATGAGTGTCGAACATCTGAAATCTCTGATGTTTAAGCCCCGGTCACATAGGATCCCGGAAGCAACACAATTCACCCCGACTTTTTGTTAATTCACAGTTAAATCCCTCAGAACAACAAGTCGGGGTGAATCGTGTTGCTTCCGGAGTCCTTTGTGACCGGGGCATAAACATGAAGTTTCTAACGTTAATATAGTTCATGTTTTTCCAATATAATTTCTGCTACAAATGCGAAAATTTGAACAAAATGAAACGTCAATTGTAAACATTATTTTGGAAAATTGATTTCTTTCAATTATGATTGGCAGTTGAATTAAGAATTTACAAATTTCTCCCAGAAATTTTTTTTTATCTTGTTCCAAATCAAAGTACTTAGACAATATTGAAATATAAAACTTCTGCTGTGAAACATTTTGCTAATTTTATGTCTGTAAGTTTTCTAGCTTTTTGATAAGAATGGAAATAAATCGCGAAATTTCTCTTTCGAAAAGAAATTCATTGTTGACATATTTTTTTCACCCAAAGTATTCTGCAGGCCTCCTTATTTTGTGAATGCCTTTAATATGAAAAGCATTTTTAATTGAACGAAGTAGCCTCTCCAGATAACTTTAATTTTTACTGAATCATTGGAAAATATTAAAACACAATAGTTTAAAAACAGCCAGAACATCTAACTTCTTAAATGAAACACTACAATATATTTATATTTTTTTCGAAAATATGCAAACATAGCTCCATTGCAAGTTATGGTCTCACACATTGGCATTTCAAAGTGTACAAAATGAATGAAAATATCATCAAAATACCATGAAATATGTACAGCAATTAACTTTCTACATAGATACAAAACCATGAAATTTAGCTTCCTTTCAGTCAAAATATTTCTAATAATCTTATCATAAAAATCTACAAGTCACAAATGCATGCTAAATATACATATCAGCGAAAAGAAAATGTTTGATTACTTTCAAATGTATTAAATTAGTCTTTTGAGTCAGAATATATATTGCAAGAGAATGAAGATTTGAATACATTCCGCATAATTTCTCTTCAGAATTTTTACACAGGAGAAAGATTTCATAAAACTTCTTATCAATAACAAGATAAAAGATAATAATTATAATTATACACTATTATATAGTGCCTAACTCTGACTTTTTCAGTAGTCCCTAGGCATTCTATAATGTAACATAATTACCCTGGCTATAGCAGTGCTGTTATGAACAGTGCGTTGCATTTCAAGGAATACATTCCTGCCACGTATTCATTCATCTCACCTGGGTTGAGTGCAGCCCTGTGGTTGAAAGGTGAGAGTCAGAACCACTACACTACAACGCTTCCACTATTAACAGTTGCTCTTATTAATGATGGAAAACCCTGGGCCAAGAGTTCATTTTCAATTTCTTATTATTATGAAACTGTTTCACTTAATTGACTCAGAGAAATCAATCTCAAATAAGAAGCATTGTGAGTTTAAATTCAGTTTACACACTAACACAATTTATTTCTTGATCCAAATTCATACACATAAATTTCAATCTTAAGGCAAGCATTGTTCTGAAATTCATTTCAAAGTTTCTCAAATTCATTTAACAACCTTCACATATTCGCAAATGTCATTCAAATCTCAATGTTTACGCTGCAAGAAAAGTAAACTTTAACCAATGATTATGAACAGTACAACTTCACAATGACAAACCGTCTTTAAAGGGAAACCAACCCCTGGAATTATCGTGCTCTCAGATGAACAAACTAAAAATTTGAGCAAAAGAATGAGAACTGCAGAACTGGTTTAAAGAAATCACTTTCTAATATCCCCAAGATAGTCTGTTAAAACATGTTTTCATGTCTTTTAGCAAATAATTACATGTACTAGTGGATAACCAAGCTTAGACGCGACATTCAATTCCCAGTATTAGTAAATGTACCTTCAAACATTACAACAAACTATTTTACACATCATTCTCCCTAGAGAATTTGAGTGCAAAACATATTTTCAGTCTTGCACATTATAAACATACTATTTCATTTCATACTAAGGCAAGGAATTGCTTTCTCCACATAACTCAATGATTCACATTCTTCTCAAGATTTGTTTGACTAAGGGGGTGTTGTTCAAAATCAACTGCAACTTTGCAAATTGTGACGTGCATTTTCATTTGTGCACGGTATGCGCATTTAACAAGACACGCATGCAACAATGACTTTGATTGGCCCGTTCCGATCAACTGCAACTTTTGAACAACACCCCTATGTTTTACCTAGTAAGCATTTTACAGTTACTCTGTTAAAGTTCTGCCCTTTTATGACAGTAGCATAACTTCAAATCGACGCACGTCTGGTCAGCATTAAAAAAATGCATCTTTCCATCAGTTGAATAAATTGGTTGTTTTTTCCTACCAAAAAAGAACACATCATCTCTCTCTTCGAATATTGAACCAACATTGGAATATGTTGTCGAATGATTTCTATTGTAAACCTTTATGATAATGTGAATACATTTTCGCTTCAAATTACATCTGAATACAGAAACCATTGTTAGTGCACACTTTATCAATGGTGCACCATCAAATTTCAGTGAAATTTTGAAAAAGAAATTTGGCAAATTTTAGGTCTCATTTATAATTGGATTGAAACAAATGAATACAAATGTAATGAAAGCCCTTGTTCAAGCAGTGAAAAATGAATAACTTTTTCACACATCTCCCTTAAAAATATTTGATATGAATTGGCAAACATCTATTAAATAACAATATACCTCTAAATTCCTTAGTTGAATACACTTTTATCTTGTAACATTAAAAATAATAGGAATTGAATTAAAGTTTGTATCTTCCTACAGATTTTTTTCATAGCATTCATAAATAAGTGATTATATCTATAAAAGTGATTGGAGTTTTGCCATGATTCGATGAATTCAAACTTTGCCTTAATACAATTGAACTAAAAATTGGATATTCTTCCCTGGTTTCTAACTTATTTCTAAAGCATGCTTTATCGCTCCCGACCACAAAACACTAAGTAATTTAAATTAATTGTGCTCGACGGCAAGATTAAAGTCTAAAGAATTTTAAATGCATGTGCATACATGTTACTCTTACATTCATTACTTTTACATTATTTTCTATGGAAAAAATCATAATTTGATTCAAATCTCAATGCTGTTAAATTCCTGATGTTAACAAAAAAACAGATTTTATTTTCCCGATAGGAGCAGAGTATATTTGAAGATAACAAATGAGTCCTCTTCAATTAATAATTTCAGATATGTCATCATCCTGAACATTTTGTAAAATAAAATGCCTGAAAACTTTGCAGAATTATGATTATGAATTTGGTACATAACTATTATTTGTCTGATGGATCTTTTCAATAGATTTCTGCGCTGTTTTGATTGAGTGATGTTGAATACAGTCATTGTTGGTTGATCTCCGAGAGATGTGAAGAGATGACGTCTGCTAGCTGTGGTTGGCTGAAGTCTGCTAACTGAGGTTTGACAGATGTCTGCTAACTGTGGTTAGCTGATGTCTGCTAACTGAGGTTTGACAGATGTCTGCTAACTGTGGTTGGTTGAAGTCTACTAACTGTGGTTGGCTGATGTCTGCTAGCTGTGTTTGGCTGATGTCTGCAAACTGTGGTTGACTGATGTCTGCTAACTGAGGTTGACTGATGTCTGCTAGCTGTGGTTAACTGATATTCGCTAGCTGTGGTTGGCAGAGATGTCTGCAAGCTGAAGTCATCCAATCTATGCTAACTGTGGCTCGCTGATGTCTACTAACTGTGATAAGCTGATGCCTGCTAAATGTCGATTAACATCAAACATGTGTCAGAAATTCAGGTCTTGTGATTTCAGGTTGATGAATGCCACATGCTATCAAACGAAACACAGAATCTGAAAGGATTTGCTGGAATTTGCTATGAATCTTTACTCATTCCAATGCAAATCTGAGCTTATCCAGACACAAATCTGATGTTATTCTGATGTGAATCTGATGTCACAAATCATTGATTAGTCAATTTAGTCAATGGTTCTTATAGAGGTTGACTTGACGGTATCCAGATAGGTTTTCGCTGCTCACTGTCGATCAAGTTCTTGACTCGAGTTGATATACTGGCAAGATTTCCTCCCTGAATTACATCTGCAGATTAAAAAAAAGAAAAACATAACGAAAATTCATAAACAAACATGAATCACAATGCAGTCCGCAAAAATTATTTACCAATGTATTTACTTAGCGCTGCCAACACTCACCTTTTGAGATTGAGATGCATTCATTTTGGTCATTTCACACTCTCAAAAAGGTCACATCATTTGTGTGCATTTATATTGATCTCACTCATTTTCGGCCCTAAATTTAACATTGGACTATGATAGTTTTACTCTGTTTTACAATGTTGGCAGCCCTGTTTACTCTTAAATTTTGCAGCAAAATATATCTTTAAACATCAAATTGATGTTTTAACTCAATGTGAGTTGCAAACATATGGTATATGTATGCCTATTACTTTCTGTTACTAACAGCTGACTCAATGAATAGCATAAATTGCTTCAATGGTGAAATGAACTGTGTGTAAAATCTTAGCTAAACCCAAGTCAACTCGGTACTCAGAGAGCAAATTAAACTTACCTGAGAAGAGTGATTTGAACTCCTGTTCGATCTTGTTGGCAGCCTCAAAGAGTTCCTTGGCTTGTTTGTGGGTTACTCTTTCTCTCAGGAAATGAGGATCTTTCTGCTCTCTGTGAGATGGGAGGATTTGAAAAGAGAAGGTTATATGGAAAATTATGTTCATCAACATCAACATCATCACCATCATAATCATCATCATCATCATCATCATCATCATCATCATCATCATCATCATCATCATCATCATCGACGACATCACTTTCAAATTCTTCATCATTGCATCCCATCATGTCTATAATTATCTCTATTGCCATAACACAATCTCATATATATCTCTCAACTTTACCGTACCACCAACATCACTACCACCACAATCACTACCATAATCTTCATCATCAAAACCATTGCCACCACCAATCTCCAAATGAAGACATAGATATTCCCAAGTGAATTAAACGTGCGATCTAATTTCTGTCATTATCATCACTGCCATCAAAAACACCATTACTGTCATGATCACTGTCGTCCTAAATAATTATGATCATCATATTCATTACTACATCCATAACCACCATTAGCGTTAAATCACAAAAACAACATCACTATCACCACCATCACCTTCATCACTATCATCATCATCATAAATTGTGCATCCAGTTTCAAATTATTGTTTGACAAAATGGTTTATGCCTTTTTCATTATGTTGGAAATATCTCAAATTCAGAAAAAAAAAACCATACAATTCCTATCTAATGTAGTATAAGAGTAATTCTATGAAAGAAAAAAAAAACAAAATCAAATAACTTACTTGATGTGCTTGATTGTCTTGAATTTAACGAAGATAACAATTGGATGAAGATGAAGTCTCGTTAGACGCTCTGCTATATGAGGGTTGAGACCATTAAAGATACAGTGACAGCCCTGAAAGAAAACAAAAAAAAAAAAATCATTAAATTGGAAACTCTCTGCATCTATTGCATGAACAAATCTCAAATTAAAAGGGCTCATGAGATATGACTAGATTAAAAAAAAACTAAAGGCGAGTTGAATAACAACCATGTAAAATTATGAAAAGTTAGAGGTTACAATCATTGTCAACATTTTCTAAGAAGACGTGCATCAATAAAATAGAGCATTTCAATTTGTAGCTGATCTGCAGTTGTTTTGCAATTGAAGGCAACATTCTAGCAACACCTCCATAGAGATAAAATACTGATTATTTCAATCATTTTCATTATCCTTTTCATTATCTTTCCCCTCCATCATTCTTTTCTTTGTCTATTATTTATCATTGTTTATTATCATCATCCCTGCCTTGATTTGTTCCTTTTGTTGTACAGTAGGATCTTAGACAAAGGGCTAATACCAGAAAGTTGCGGTCAAATGCAAATCGACTGCAAAGAAATTGCAAATTAAAATGCATATTTTTATTTGTGCATGGTCTGTGCGTTTAGCCCATTCACTACCGAATTCTGTTACTCCCATAGACTTTGTACAGGGATCACTCAATTCCAGTAGTCAATGGGTTAACAAGAACACATGAAACAATGACTTATTGTCCTTTTGATGGAAGTCATCCATTAGATCATTCCCTCTCTATCCTATCCTTCCTCCTCCCTGGCTACTCCCCTGTCCCCATCCTTAACTTGTGCAATTTACACTATCTTAGCTTATTCTGTATTCTTAAACTCTAGAATGGGATTTCTTCACATACCTTCTTGCAGATTTCTTTGACCTCTGACGTGTTGATGACCTCAAACATTCCGTCCTTCCGATGGAAGTCCAGTATGAGGCCATTTTCTATGTCCTTCTCTATGAGATGACCGGTTGATTGTACCATTTCTACAGAACATAAATATAAATAGAGATTTAAATGATGATGATAGTGGTATAAGTAATGATGAGAAAGATAGTGGTGATGATGATGGTGATGATCGATAATAAATAATTGTGTTTATAGATTTTGACGTGATTTCCTCAAGCTTTGTGGAATCACTTAAAACTCCCTGAACCAGAAGGGCTCTAAGTTTAACACAATTTGTAGGGTTTGCACCCTTCTGGCTTCAAAACTTTATAGACATAAAAACTGTATTATGAATACATAGTGTGATATATAATCATGTAACTTACTGTGTATCATTAAAAAGCAGAATGAGACAAACAAGTTGATATCGATAACTCCATACCTTGTAAAATTCTGCTTATCATAATATCTTCGCACAATTCAAAATTCACTCATGAATCATAAAAAAACTATCAAAAGGTAAGTGAAAATGGAAGGTTGATTTGATGAATCAAATCTAAAATATTACAGGGAAGTATTCCAGTGTGAAAGTTTCATTAAATCATGACAAGATGAAATAAAGCTTACTTGGATAAACTTTGACGTATTTGTTTGGAGACTCTTCTGCCATCTTTTGTGCCACCTTCTCTACAAGAGGACCCAGCAAAATGACAGGCCGTTTGATGTGCACTGCGGAAAAAGGAAAAATCAATTCATTGAAAAATCACTAATAACTAAACATAAAACTCTTAGGGGGTCTTGTTCAAAAGTTGCAATTGATTGGAATGTGCCACTCAAAATCATTGTTTCATGAGTGACTTGTTAGAATGAAAATGTGTGTTGCAATTTGCAACTGATTTGCAGTTGATTTGTAATCAAATGCAACTTATGAACAACACCCTCTTAGAAATAGGGTGATGAATTTAATTTTAAATTGAAATGTAGTGTTTAAAATAGCGCTTAACATAAATGGAAATGTAGTGCTTAACATACAATTGCAACATAATAACCGTCAACTGACATCGCTATGACATTTTGTTACTTTATTATTTCAATATCACGCAACTTTTGATAACAAATTTGTAAATAGAATGATAAGGAATTTGATCATGAACTTTCACACAGCTTCCAAGGACTTGTATTTTAATAATTAGAGCATAAAGTGTGATTTTACATATAAATTGGCATAATTGGTTTATTATGAATTTTGTTTAAACTAAAAATTTGACTATGCAAATACTGGCATTTTCCATATAAAGATTGATAGAATATGTGTACAATATATAGTAGGAATATGAAAAGGAAATACAACTTACTGTCAAGAGGTTCCACTCGAAGATAGGTTGGAACACTTGCATCTGTCAGATAAAAATATTGATACAAAATGATAGATAGTTAACACATAAAGGTATTAGGGTGAATATTGTCATCAGTTTACTATTACGATCATTGTTAAACCAAACTCTGGTGTCACATATTAATGCCCTCGAACCTATCTGCTAATAACAACATTTTTATTCCTTTTATATACAGTTCTCGCCATAAAAAAATAGGTGATTTCGTAAGATATCTTATGATACCGTGATGTGTTGAGGTTGGGAAGCTATTGCATGTGTGATGTCTATCATTTCAGAAAATAGTCAATTTTCTTCCTTAAACATTACCAACGGTACTTGGTAATGCATCAAATAAAGACACACCATAGTGTAATAACATTTAATACAAGGAAAAGTTTAAAATAAAGTGTAAAACAAACATGATTTCTCGTGATTTGTCTTCATCTTGGCAAAAAATGAACGCCCATGTGGGAATGTATGCGGCCAGAAGTGGGTATCCCAACTCACATTACTTGTTTAATGGTGAAAACTGCTTTGCGCCATCTGCAGTTCTTACTTATCTGTTATTTTTGGTGGCTAGAATTAAATAATGTAGAAATATTCACCTTCATGAACAGGAACATCTGTGATTGATCCTTCGCTGAGTTCTCGGCTATCTTTGGAATTGTTGTGTTGATGTTTCTTCTTTCTCTTGAGGAAGCTTCTTCGGGCGGGGCCGGAGCTGCGTCTTGACGATGCGGTCCTCAGCTCCTCTTCCTGCATACCCTCCGAGAGAAGACGACGCCTCACCATCTCACGGTGGAGACTGAAAAATAGAAGAAAGTACATTTATCACAATATATTCAAACATACATGTAGGTATATTACATAACAACCTCAACTAAAATTATTGAAATGTGTGTGTACCAAAATAAATCATCTTATGTATGGACTAACAAAGAAAAACTACTTCATTTTGTAGTGAAACTGGGAATATATGATTGCAGTCCTGAGCACCTCCTCCTGCATACCCTCGGAAAGAAGACGGTGCCTCACCATCTCTTGGTGGAGACTGAAATAGAGGAAAATGTTTTTAACACACTATACTTCAACGAAGGCTTATTACAAAAATGTACAGAGCTCAGCTAAAATTATTAAAATGTATGTGTACCAAAATAAATCCTCTTCTATATGGACTAACAAAGAGAAACTGTTTCGTTCTGTAGTGAAACTAGGAATGTACGATGCGGGCCGGAAATCCTCCTCTTGCATACACTCGGAGAGAAGACGTCGCCTCACCATCTCGCGGTGGAGACTGAAATAGAAGAAAATGTTTTAAACACACTATATTTCAACATTGGCATATTACACAACAATCTCAGCTAAAGCTTTACATTCTTGAATGTGCGCGTACCAAAATAAATCCTCTCACATGGATGATAAAAGAGAAACTGCTTTATTATGATGTAATTGTAAAGCAATTCATCAATTAGTTACTAAAATGGTTGGATACCTAATAAATTATACATTAACATGCCGTAAAAATAACTTTGATTGTGGGCATATAGGGAAAGACAAGACAACATGTAGTTCATTTCAAATGAACAAATTGTCATTGTAAAATTAATGTTTCACTTCCCTTGGAACCAGTGAAAAAAAGAAGAGATTTCATTGTTCATAAAAAGATGGGATTCTATTGTTCATAACAACATGGAAGTTTGTTTCTGACCGAGATTGTACAACTTTTATAATTACAGTGAACAAACCCAGTGAAAGTACCTATTGAGTAGCAACCAAATGTCAAGTAGCAACAAAGGATTGTCTTGCTAGGGATCTGACCGCCACCCCTATACTTCTTGCCATTCTGATTAATAATCCATGCAATTAATGCTCCATCCCATGTTCCTTCTGTCCCCGTCCCCCTTCCCATCTCTTCCCTACCCTCAAACCAGCCAACAAAGTTACAATCATTGAAGTCACTTACGCTGTTTTGCTGGGAATCTGACCGCCACCCCTACACTTCTTCCCATCCTGATTGATAATCCATGCAATTAATGCTCCTTCCGTCCCCCTCCATCCCCTTTACCTCTACTTCTCCTTCCCCCAAAATTTACAATTATTAAAGTCACTTACCGTGTTTTGCTGGGGATCTGACCGCCACCCCTACACTTCTTGCCATTCTGGTTAATAAGCCATGCAATTAATGCTCCTTCCGCTCCCTCCCTCTCCTCCACCCGCCCCCCTCCAATTTTTACAATTCTTGAGGTCACTTATGCTGTTTTGCTAGCGATCTGACCGCCACCCCTACACCTTTTTTCAATCCCATGTTCCTTCTGGCCCCATCTCCCTTCCCATCTCTCCCCTACCCTCAAATCAGCCCACATATTTACAATTACTGAAGTCACTTACACTATTTTGCTATGGATCTGACAGCCACAACTACACTTCTTGCCATCCCAGTTGATAAGCTGTGCAATCCATGCTCCTTCTGTCCGCTCCCCCACATATTTACAATTATTGATGCCACTTACGCTGAACATTTGCTAGGAATCTGACCGCCACCCCTACACTTCTTCCCATCCTGATTGATAAGCCATGCAATTAATGCTCCATCCCATGTTCCTTCTGTCCCCGTCCCCCTTCCCATAGACCTCTCCCCTACTCTCAAGCCAGCCAACAAAGTTACAATTATTGAAGCCACTTACCGTGTTTTGCTAGGAATCTGACCGCCACCCCTACACTTCTTCCCATCCTGATTGATAAGCCATGCAATTAATGCTCCATCCCATGTTCCTTCTGTCCCCGTCCCCCTTCCCATAGACCTCTCCCCTAC